>JAOUQU010171624.1:0-14621 GCA_028566735.1 Ammoglanis amapaensis | reverse complement strand
TATATTGATAGTTATAAAACATCAAAATTATTTAAAATCATACTAGTTTATATTCAGTAAAAACTGATGTGTTACAACAAACTTAATATTGATAAATGTAGAAAAATCTTTCTTTAATGAGACCAACAACTCATTTGCGTTTTCTGCATTTAGCAGACGCTTTTATCCAAAGTGACGTGGAAGAACAAGGAAACACCGTTTTGAATGATTGTCGGTTAAGGGCCACACAGTGGCTACTTGGCTACCTTGTGATCTTTAGCTCTGTACACTAATCTATCAGTGTGCAACTCTCACTCATTCAGTTCCAATGTCTCGGGCTATCAACAAGAACTGTTACACTCCCTCTTTGTCCCGAAGATCCTCCAGGGGCAGGTTTCTGACCTCACGGCTAACCAAACTGTCCTCTATAAGTGACCGATTCTTCACTGTGGTTGCCCCTCAGCTTTGGAACACTCTGCTTCAGTACCAGAGCGATTCTTCCTCCATCTTATCATTTAAATCTGAATTCAAGACTTCTTTCTAGTTCAAGTCTTATTCACTTGTAAAATAATATTGAGACTGTAAAATATGCTATATAAATAACATTATTATTACTTGTGTTATTATAAAGTCCCTTGATCCCATAACTTTCTATATTTCCTCCACCACAACAATTGTATTTGGTGGACGAGTTGTTGTTTCACCAGATTAAAGGTATTCCAGGCAGATCTATGAAAGACTTTAATCCCTCCTTAGTGACTTGATAAAATGTTAGACCAGTCTTGTATATGTTTAAAGCCTTGTTACTCCGAAGTCGAGTCAGCTGCATTAATTGAGTCTGATAAGGGCTCATTAAAAATCTTCAGATGACTGTCTTCTGTGTTGAGATATTTTTATTCCTTTTCCTGATAATGCCTCTTTATGAAGAACAATCGAATTAATTTGAACATGTGTCGAGGTTCGATGATAAACGAACACAGTTTAAAGGCTTTATCAAAAGCTGCTGTGGCCTCATGGGGCCTGATTTTGTTTCTTTTTCTTCAGAAATCTTCTCACACTCTGGTCCTTTGCTTTAAATGCAGGTTAATTGCGTAGAAACACATTTTAACTACAATAACGAAGTCTTTCATACATGTTTAATACGTGTTATCATTGTAAACTTGATGTTTCACTCTTAGTCTAACTTTCACTTCTCGGTTTGCTGCTTTGTGTTAATATTAAAACGCCCATGAACATCTTAAATTGCGAGTCCAGCCGAAGCACACCAGTGCAATGAGTTGTGTTGCCGTCAGTCTGTGGGCACCATGCTAGCCCATAGTTTGTACAAACAATGATTGTAGTGTAACTTTGCCCAGGTAAATAAAAAGAAGGGAGGTGGTATATGATGTAAAACAAACAAACACCTTGGAGTAAATAAATAATATGAACCCTGATTCTCTGTGTCGAGGGGAGGTAGTATGGCTTAGTGGTTAGCACTGTAGTGTCACAACAAAGTCACAGGTTTGATTCCCAGTTCTGTGTGGAGTTTGTGTTCTCATGTCCGCGTGGGTTTACTCCGGACGCTCTGGTTTCATCCCACAATCCCAGAAAATGCAGTTTGCAGATTGAAGAAAATTTTTCATAACTATGTGACTTGTGTAATGAATGACCGTTTCTGGTCATTAATGTTACTTTAAAAAAGTGACATAACGCTAATAAATAGACAAACGATTAAAAAAATTTTCTGTGTCCACTCCAAATGACAATGAAAAGTTGGAACAATATGTAATAAACCCTAGCAGTGATTTGTAAATCTGTTTTATTTATATTGTATTAAAAACTGGATAAAAATATACCTGTAAAAGCTGTCTATAAGGTATTTTCATGAATTTAAAAGTGCTAATTATTTTTCTCTGTGTGTTGCAGTCCCGAGCAGGCCAGGTTGTGTGATTTGGAAGACCAGGCAAAGGCTTCTAAAAAAGGCATGTGGTCTGAGGGTGGAAGTGCACACACAATTCGGGACTTGAAGTACAGCATTGAGAACCCTCGCAACTTCGTGGACTCCTTGCACCAGAAACCGGTCAATGGTGAGTTGTTGCTTATTTCTCTCAACACCAGATCGACAGTTAGCTGCACCCTGCCCAGTGGAAATTTAAGTGCAAATCCTCTGAAGTGTTTCTCTTTAGTTAAGTCACTTCTTCTTTTTTTTTGTTTGTTGTTGCTATAATTCTCAAGTGTCATATTTTGGTTAATACTCTTGTGCTATGAATTACGCACCACCTTTAACAAACACTCCCAATTGTACACTGAAACACCTCAGATCATCTTGCGTGGAAACATAAAAACCAAACTTAACCCATGTAGCTGCCACATAACGGACCAACACTTTGTATAATCTGACATCTTTCTATCAGAAAGTAATACTGTGAGGTACAGATGCTTTGAAAACAAGATGCGGACCGGCAATGACTAGGAAAGTGGTTATAATGTTATGTGTGAATAATAAATGCTATATATACAGCTAAAATCAACAATTCGACTGGAGCCTCTCTTTTTAACACTTTCTATAAGCCATTAACTGTTTGAACATGTTATTTTAAATGATCTACGACAAAATTACACTAAATATTAATTCATAATACAAAGATGGATATCAAATCTTCACAATTGTGCAAATCAAATCATTTTATACAAGATACTCGAGTCGAATGTCGATTGTAAATGGTGGCAGACAGCAACCTACTAGCCATGCAGTATGTATTACGTGACTGTCCCACTATTTAACCTGCAAGACTTAAAAAAAGGGAGTTTGAAGGACTTCTTTACACAAAGATAAAGCTACAATGAGACGCAGCTTATTTAAATTTCTGAGGTTTTCAGTAACCTGTAATGTTTTAACTGCTTTATCCAGAACTTCTGTGCATCTCATTGTAAGCAAAGTTTAACTATGACATTACATTACTAAACCTCTCAGACATAGCTGGTCTTGTCTGTGTGATTCAATTAAAACCCAGGATTTTGTTGGTAGTGGGATATAACATGATTCACTACTGCACTGTTCGAGCGTAAATATATTTATTTTTATTTGCACATTTATATTCAATTCTATTCTATATTTCTTTTGGCATGGTTTCAAACTTCAGTTTACTATACCATATGTTGTAGGATGAATACCAGCATGCACTTTCTTTTGTTATTTGTTGAAATGTAATTAGACCTTCTGAATCTCTTTCAAAACTTGTTTCGAAGTTTCTTAATACAATAACATCTTGCTCTTCTTTTCCTCTTTCTCGCCCTCAATTAGCCATTATTGAGCACGTTCGAGATGGTAACGTTGTGCGAGCTCTGCTGCTGCCTGATTATTACATGGTGACAGTGATGCTGCCTGGAGTCAAGGTGCACTCTTCTTTTTATTTGTAGATGCCGCCGAGCATTGTTTTTTTTATATGAGCATGTAAAAGATAAAGAAAGATTTTACCAAGAACAATGTACTGATTGGCTTTTTCTTAGGATGAAATCTGTGTTTTCATTTCTACCTGGAGTTTACTAAAGGGAGTTGTGGGGGAGTGGAGATGGGGGTGTAATGGGTTGTTCGTTACAAACATTCCTGATGTTATTTAGTCCAGCCAGAATCAAAGAAAAATCTAATTTTATAAATTCTTCATCATTGTGTTTGTTTCAGTACATGGATTAGATTCAATATGGAATCACACATTTAAAAACATTAGTAAACACACACTAGGGGGCAGTAGTGAGCCCACGTGCTGACACAGTGGACAGCCCAAGCCGCAAGGAGCAGTTAAGGGTTTAGTGCCTAGCTCAAGGGTACAGTCAGGACCTGCTGACTCTCGGAATGTAGTGGTTTTCCCCCCACTATGATACCATTCGTATAGAATGAAAATGTAACACAGCAAATAGGAAACAATCATGCAATTAGAGCTGCCAGATTTAGAAGAGATTAGATTTAGAAAGATAGATAGATTTAGTTGATTTATTCTGAACATAATAATAAAAAGATTTACTTAATTTCGTTCAGCTTCATTTCTTTTAACAAACTGTCATATGGCACAAAACTAAAAACTTTAAGTGCTCCAATTCAAACCAAGGTGAACATGTGCTCACGACAATCTGTACACAAGGATTAAGGGGTTAGGTTTTTTTTCCCCCCAACAAGTCTCCATTATGTTGACTTGAAAACATTAAAACATGATTTTGTGCTAAGTGAAGTCATATAAACGGTTATAATATAAACAGTGGGAATTTGTTATAGAGATTAAATATCATGTCCATGTAAGCATATTCATATTGGTTATGTGCAGCATGATGAAAACTTACAAATGATTTTTTTATTTGTTTTTCTTATTTTTTTTTCAGTGTCCAACATTTAAAAGAGAAGCTGATGGCACAGAAACACCAGAGGCATTTGCTGCTGAAGCCAAATTTTTTACAGAGTCTCGACTGCTCCAGAGAGACGTGCAGATCATTCTGGAGTCCTGTCATAATCAGATCATCCTGGGTACCATCCTGCACCCGGTAAACGCTCATCGTTTCATTAAAATCATTGTGCTTTTTATTCCATTCCTTTGTTCCTGGATACGGAAAAATGAATAATTATATTGTCAAAATATATGAAGTTCACACTCTGAGTGTCGAGGAGGAGTGAAAGAAGTTGTTTCTCAGTCTAAAGGTTGATGTTGAAAATAAACATCACTTGTAACTTAAGTTGCTTTTAGAGAGAAGCTAAATTGTGTTGTTCCACTACTGTGCACACGTTTTGAATCAATACATGCGATTAGCTATTTTTAATAAAATTTTAACTTGTATGGAACATGAAATTAGAAAATAACCATGTTGTTTAAATGTATTAGTATGACCTTTAATAATGGACAGTTTGGATCCAAAATATAACCTGTAACACACCATCATATTAAGTTTTATAGTGCGATGAACCATCTATCACATGAATCAGCATTAAAGACTTATTTTTGAGAAATGAGCATTATTTGTAACAAGTCCTAAAACCATGGTCTATCAGTGCCATTGGTAAAGGTCGTTTATGCTTCAGTGATGCCGGCATCAATGTATAAATTTGAACTGAGGTCTTAGAGAAAACCGTGCTGCCTCCAAGATGTCATTTTTTAATATCATATTCTGCCCACATTACAAAGACTATGGTTGAGGAGGGTGCAGGTACTGGAGTTGTCTGACCTGTCTCCAATGGAGAAAGTGTGGAGAATTTAGAAATAAAAAATGGTGCTGATTAAAAAGCTTTTTTTTTTTTAAGATCATGATTCTGATTAAAAATACCCCCAAATCAATTTGAAAATGTGTTTAAGTACTCTCGCGCATACTGCAAATCACATTACATGTTCGCCGCATTACTATACCGCCGTACAGCAAGCTAATAAGCGACTATCTTTAGCGGTGTCCCAATTCAGGGTACCTGTCCTTTAGTGACTCATTTGCAAGGCGGTTATGTCACATTGGTGTAACAAGGCTGTGTCCTATTTCAGAGGCTAGTTCGTATGTTTGAAACTATGGATTCCACCGCTGTTTGCTTCACAGCCTTAACTATCTCAGGAGTCCATTGCATGTCGGACACACACACACACACACACACACACACACACACACACACACACACACACACACACACACACATATATATATTTCAGTTTGTAATAGTAAATCATAAACATCATTTTATTATTAGCTTTAGGTTTTTAATTAACCTAAACAACAACAATTTAATAATTTCAATCTGATCTGTCGATAGGTAATAAATGTTTCTTTTCTTTTTCTTCTTTTCTTTGTTTTTGCTTTGTTGTAAAGGAAACACCTCTATGTATTTTCAATTAATGCGATTGTATACATAATCTTATTATTAATGTGAATCTTAAATTATTACTTTCAAAACGACAGGATTCGTCAGGAACCTAAAAGTACTGTATAAAATGATATATTTGTTTACATTGTCTTTTCGTCAGTTCATCTTGTCAATAACATAATTATGACTCGTAATCAGAAATCTAAATCGGCTAGACGGTGATGGATTTGCGTCTTTAATGATGATTTTGTATTGTTTTTCGTCTTTTGACATTGCAGGAAAAATGGGACAACATGACTGCTGAAAGACTAAACCACTTTGTATCTTTTGTGCCCGATTGTGTTTTAAATTACATCAGGTTATAACACTTCAGGCTAAAATGTAGATATGTACGTATATGAACATATTACATTAAGTAGACCAGAGAAACTATATAAACTTGATCTGCATGTGAATGTAAGGAACTTGGTCAGGATAAAACCAGGCATCAGTGCTTTATATGTACAAGTGTAGTCAGGCTGACCCACGTGTTCGCATCCGACCGAGTATTAAACCTTGTATTCCCTTGTTTGGGCCAGAGGCAGGCGTTGGTTGGCCTCGTCAGGAACACTTCCAGAATGTGAATAGATACCTGAGCTTGATCCAGATTTTGTAATGCTTACTTCGGCCTTCCTTTATCCATTATGGATGAGGTGGAAAAGGTTGAATCTTCTATTTCTAATGTGTTAAATATGTTTTAGTGCGTACTAGTGTTTCCTCATATTGATTTCACTTTTACAGAATGGGAACATCACTGAGTTGTTGCTGAAAGAAGGATTTGCACGCTGTGTGGACTGGTCCATGGCTGTGTACACCCAGGGGGCAGATAAACTGCGGGCGGGAGAACGGTCAGTGCTATGTGGAAATGAAAAAGGTCTTTTTAAGCTCAGCATTTTCGTTCTAATGTTCAGATTGGACATTAAACTGAGCAGCAATTTGTTAATTTATTACTTTTTATAAATGCAGAAAAGCTAATTCAACTGCTTAATCTTCCCTCACAACTTGGCACACCAGTTAAACACCCCTTAGCTTTAACTACCTCAATGATGAGTAACTGATCTACAAAACACAACCACCAACTACCACAACAGCTCAATACCCCCACAGCTTCAACTATCCCACTATCAGTGACCACAATGGCTAATATCAACTACCCGACTCCACTTACTTCTCAACTGTAATAATCACAACAGCTATATAACCACTTTAAATTCTACCAGATAGTTCTTGGATATACCATATTGTGTATAGGCTGTTTCTAGTGAAATGCTGCTTCTTGAAATTTCTGTTTTGATAAATGGTTTCATTTCCTCACAGAAAGTACATTTGTATTTTTTCTTTATTCTGCAGCTCAGCCAAAGAGCGGAAAGTCCGGATTTGGAAAGATTATGTCGCTCCTACTGCTAACCTGGACCTGAAGGATAGACAGTTTGTCTCGAAGGTGAGTCTTCTTGCTAATGACTTGATGTCTTTTTTTCCACAACTACTTTTCCTTGTGCCTTTTCTATGATAAATAAGGGGGCTTTTGTTCTGTGACATTTCAGCACGGTGATTTAGGTGATAACGCTCCTGACTCCCCACATAGTGCACACAGTAATGACTATCCTCTTAATTATCTTGAACTTTAAAAATAATCTGATGACTGGCATAAAATATTAGAGCTCATCGAGTTCTTACATATTTTGGATGCAGTTTTGTTGTCTGTGTATCTGATGAAACACCGATTTGAAACAAACCTGCTTTTTTAATCCAGCCAATGTGTTTTTAAACTACGAATAAAAACACGAAGTTCTCAGAAGTAGACAAGACACGGAGGACTTGGTTTTTGACCCATGCATGTTTTACCATACCGCAACAGTGTTAGACTAGTTGGGACTAACTGGGACGGATCAATCACTTTTCCACCCACAATCTTGCTAATGTTTGATTGGCTGTTCCTGCTGTCACTTTATCAGGTTGTAGACGGGCTAAGACAGTGATACAGGCTTTCTCGAGTTTTGCTATTTGACCAGGATAGTTCGTGTTTAACTGTCACTGTAATATGTTGGTTGTTTGTTCTGCCTGTATCAAGTCAACATTTGAATCTGTGTGGTGTTTGTTTTTACAACGTCTGCTGAAGCTGAGAGGAGTTTCAGGTCACTGAGGAGGTTAAAGACCTGCTGGCTTTACAATTCTATGAATCCAATGATTCTCAACGATGTGGCAGTTTGTCACATTAACCAAAAAAAGGGTTGATTTCCATGAACAGAGAAAAACTCTGAAAGATTTGGGATAAATTGTTTATCAAACATACATTGCCTTCATTGATTATGTTGATGAGTTAAGTTACACCTTCAGTGGTTTTTGGGGCAATTCTCGGTGCACACATTCTAGGGAGTCTTTTTCAAGAATGTCACCCCCTCGACTCCGGAAGCTGATTGGCTGTGACTGATTGGGAGAAAACAAATTGCGCTGTAATGCTTACAATGTTTTCCTTTACCAGAAATGTTAGGCTTTTAGGATAATGAGTCCAGACAGAAAGATGTTTATCTCTGCGTTACCTCACCTTATCTATTATACAGTTATTCAGGAATGTGTCTGTTTCTCCCCTTTATGGTGCACGGTACACTTTTAGAAATGGACATCTGTAACGGGAGCGTATCTTTTTACTTTCTTTCTACAATCCCTCTATGCGTCTGTGTATTAGTGGTGCTGCCCGCACCCCTCATGTTCCTGGCACCGATGCGGCCTCTCACCATGACAGCTGCTGGTATTTTGTTTTGGCCACTGGAACTTGGCCGGTCTTACCTGATAACATAATAAACAATTGACCACAGCAGGTGTTTGTCTATTTAAGATGAGTTTTAGCTAAGAGAGCTCTGCCTTGTTTCTGCCTTCTCTTCTTTACTTTTAGTGCTTTTTCACCGAAACCGGTTTAATTCAGTGTTTTTATTATTATTATTTTTAAATATTGCTGTTCATTATCCTGAAGCCATCACTGCCATTTTTTAGAGAAAAATTTGCATCAGTTATCACAAGTCATAAATGTGTCTGCTGACCAACCACTGTTGTAGAATTCGTCATCCACCAATCCATCCATCCCTTCAGTTTTATCAGTGCTTAATCTTTATTTACAGTCACAGTGGGACACTGGGTAAATACACTGAATACCTGAACAGGATGCCAGACTGTTGCAGAGTAGAGAGACAAACACAAAGGACAATTTCATTATCTGTAATTACCCTGACTGCATGTCATTGGACTGTGGGAGGAAATTCATGCAGACACGTGGAAAATGTGGAAACTTTACACAGTGTTTAATATTCTAAAATTATGTTCATTAAAAGACAAACTTGTAATTTGAACAATTGATTTGTTTTCCCTGTTCTGATCCTAAAACCTGCCGATGTTCGACTGAAGCAACCTGCTGTCGCCATATTGTTGACCATAGAAATAATTTGGCATTATTGATGATGTCACTCGGTTGAAAGGCTTTTGTCAGAAATGCCTAAAATGATTTAAACCATGTGGCAGTTCCAGCGCTTTCCGTTCATGCCAGATAAAGCAGGCGTTTGCCAGATCGGCCTCACGTGCCAACAGCTGACCTTTTCCACATCCGTTCTATTTATCAAACTCTTAACCATGACATTTTCTGTGTCTTTTTTTTTCTGGCAGACCGTGATAGTGATACTTGAGTGGTGGTTGATATACAATGCTCAGCTGTCTCTTTGGTGAAACAATCCTCCTAGGTCTCAGGTGTTTCATTGTTGTTTTGAAGCTTCTCTAGTGCTGTCTCTGCTTAGCCAGATCACCCAATTCCATTCTTGAATCCTTGTGAAAAGTGACTTGATGTTCTAGTTTGTTGGATAAAAGTGTCGTCTTGCTGGTTATTTTGAGTTATTTTGTAAAAATAGTCAAGTTGTTGAATACCTGTGCTTTCTCGACTGTTCTATTGTGTATCATAGGTTTCATTTAGGATGTATAATCATGCTAGGGGCATAATAGATTCTGTAAAGAATCATTATTCGTAGTCCTAAATCCATTCAAAATCGATTTTTAAAATGCATCTAAGTTGCAGTTTTTTGCCCCACTTACTCCTGAGCGTAGTACAAATCGCATCACCACAAGGCCACTTTAGAAGAATGTTGTGCAGACAGCCATTCAGCTAGCCATTTAGCTGTGCATCAAATCAGGGTTTGCATCCTTTGAAGGACTCACTTGTTGGGCCGTTATGTCCTAGGCTATATACAAATTCATAGGCTCCTTTTTATTTGTCTTAATTACTTAATTGGTGTTTCAGTCGCAGCCTCAACTCAACAAATTCATTGCTCGCCTTATTATTCTATTTGATAACACGCTAGAATCAACTTTACTTACATATGTTAAATACATTCCGTTTAAGCCAAAGCGAGACACATGCGTGCCCACACACTGTTATAGTATAGTTATCTAAAGTAGCCTGTAGCCTAATGTAACAGAGTGGTGACCTGATAGATAATTAATACTTCATATATACATGAAGTGCACCATCATGATCATATTTAGCTTGGCTTTTAATTTATAATTTAATTTTAATCTGATGCGCCATTAAGATAATGTGGTAAATGTTTCTTTTCTTTTTTTAATGGTTGAATTGCTTTGTTATGAAGGAAACACCCCTGTGTCCCATGTGTGTTTTAATGCAACACAACCATTTGAGTGGTTGCTGTTAATGAAAATGATTTCACGTGGAACTGCAGTTTTCGATATGGACAAATCAAATAAATATATCAAGAAGGTCCATGCTCGATATTCAGGTTGAATCACACATTCTGGGTGAGTCTATTTGTTGTTAACATATAAATCCAATAATCCATTTGTCATTATATAAAACAAACACACACACAAATGAAAGAGGGACCCGTATTGGTTTTTTTGGTGTGCTTTAAAAGTTTGACCCCAGTATGTTCAGAGTTTTAACAAAAAGTGTCTTCAGTCGGTCATTGTTCTGAACATAATTATTTTTCACTTCACACCAGTGCTGAAACGTAACTTCTGAAATGCACACCATTCGTCAGCATTAAGCACCCCTCCCTCTGTGAGTGGTGCAGTACGTTTCTCGGCCTGCAGATGGTAGTAGCTTTCTGTCCGGCAGCTGCACAGCAGAGGCAGAATGAGTCACGGAGGTGGGCTGCAAATCCCAGTTGGCAGCTTGCAGAAAAGCCTCTGCATATGCAGGTGCTAATCTAGCAGCGAGTGTGCCGGCCGGCCATCTTTCACCAACGTACACATCCATCACGTTACTTTTCAGAGAGGCTGAGATAAAGAATACGAGGGGGAGGGGGTCATCAAACCAGATGACCTTGCTGGTTAGAGGCGGGAATGTGTATGTGCTGTGCGGTGCAGAGATCACTGAGCTTTGGCCCATGGGGCATTTGTAGCCTTTGGTATATGGTGGTAAGGGTATTATCACAATACATTAATGCACTCGTGTGAGTGGTGAGAGTGGCTTTTAGCCATTGCGGGCGGCGCAGCCGACAAAGGTTAAGAACCACTGTTGTCAAGGGTCTATAGGGAGGCTTGCTATATACTGAGGCAATGCGCTTGTTTTTCCTCTCTATGTTGTTCGGGTTCCTGCACTAATAGCTCGGCTAATGACTAAATGATCATCTGTTGATAAATCCATCAGCTTTGCTTCATCTGCCCATCACTACGCTCAGCTTAACACATGGAAACCAAATGAGCTTTTGGCAGAGTTGATGGCTATCCTATTTAGTTGTTTTTTTACTGCATTAATCTTCATGTTCAGTTATTTCTAATACATTTTGCTCAGTTTTCTTATATCCACCCAAGCCGTTTAAACAGCCCATTTGTGCTTTTCTTCATGGCATATTTCTTAGGCACTGTGCTAAAATAAGGGTTCAGTCATCTTTTCAGTCCCTAGTCCCAAGGACAACAAACAGTGTTGAAAAGAGACTGGCAGAGATACATAGTGGCTTTATGGCCGTGTCTCAGATCCCACACGTACAAGAATTCACTGGAATGTAGTGGTGCTGAAAAAAACAACTCTTTTAAGCAGGTTTAAACAACTCTTTTAAACAGTTTAAAATTTAGTGGCTCGAGTGATGATTAGGAGAAAAATTGTGCACAGAACAATACATGTCTGGTTCTGAATTTATTTATCTATCACAAAACACATGCACACACGCACACACATTCAGACGCTTCAGTTTGTTGTAAATCCTATTGTAAAGTCTGTAGACCCCCACACAGTGGGGACCTGGTAGATAAGTACGATCAATAATAGATAAAACATTGTGCACCAACATGATTAGCTGTAGTTAATTGTGTATTATCATACTTGATGATAGAAAAATTAACTGACTTTTAAATAAATCTAAGATATTTAGGTTTTTCCACTTCCATTTCCCGAGAACTATAGAACACTGATTTGACTTCACTGGACGATTCCGCTACAGAACATACCGGGACCCCTGTATTCTTTTGTTTTTCAAAGAATCTTACGGTAAACACTAAAATACTGTTTTCATTCAAAATACTTTTTAGCAATTTTCTGGGGTTATGCTCTTTAACTGTGTATCACCTTTTGCCACGTACTTGTGTGATATACAAAATAATCTATTTTATATCATACTACTCTTAACAGTGCTTGTGGGCTGCATATTATTGATTTGTATGATGCAGGTTGTGGGCTGATGGAAATGTGAACACTACAGTTGGCCCCCGGGCTCATGATTCCTAGTTGGAAAATCTGTTAATGGATTCCTATTCCTTTTCTGAATTAATTCAAAATGACCCAAAACTGTTTTAGACGGTGCTGAAGTTGTATTTTTTGACAAGTTTATTTCCTACTAACAATCATACATGTAAATCACTTTATTTTCATTGCTTCATCTCAATCACATAATTTAAATCAAATGTATAGACCATTTCGAGGATCAGTTCTGAATTGAACCGTGACCCCAAAAATTGTAATCTCGTCACTACTGGCTTTTGTTTCCATGATACATTTTCAAGTGTTCACAGCTTTTTAAATGTGTACACGCATTTGAGATTTGGGTGTCTGTGCAGGTCACATGACTTTTGTTCTCTTCTGTGCAATTAAGAAATTCCATTTAGCATTTGACCAAATTTTCCTCCCAATTCAGTGCAGCCAGTAGGTTTTCAAGGTGAACCGATCAACATCATGTGCAAGTCTGCCATTGTCTTCTGTTTCTGTGCATACACCCTAGGCAACCAGTCCTTACACGGACCTACCCTTCTGTTTAATCTGGCACACTTGGGTGTCTTAGCAGTAACATACACTAGCACATCAGAGCTCGGCTTGGCACCTACGAAAACAGTGATCGCCTGATGTGCATTCTAAGTGGGGAAACAGATGGGACACATCATAACTGATGCACTTACAGACTGTCTGCTACTGTACACTTATTAATGGAGAGGAAGTGTTGCACTGTTATTGTACACAAAGTAGACAATGCCAATTTTGCCACAGTTCAGAATCTCTGCACTGATATGTTGAGACTTATGCCTTGTCGTGAACTTGATGCAAAACTAAACAGTCACCTGGGTGACATCATTTTCCTGTTCTAGCTCAGCATTGATCATATGCACCGCAGAGTATTTACTGCCACGTTGCTGAGGTGAAAGTTTCTGTGGGTTTTGTCATGATTGTATTTACTCTCCGGGGATGCCACGAGCGAGAAGGTTGTTGTAGATTCTAGCTGATCAATATTGAACAACGCACAAGGCTTGTAAACCAAGCATCGTAAACAATGCTGCTAAATGCAGTGAAGGAATACTTTAACATGCATGCCCACACCATTGTTTTGACGGTTATGGTGCTCCCTCTTGTGGTGTGAGTTGTTTCTCTTTGCACTTTGTGTCATTTTGACGTGTTGGAAGAATTTGGATTTGCATTCAGGGTTCTGTGGGTGGAAGTCGCACCACGAACGTCAATTTGCGGCCTTCATTTTATTGTCATTAGGGTTGTGTTTGGTCTTCTATTTGTACTTGACCATCGGTTCAAGGTTCGCATGCATATCATATTTTTAACTTTAGTTTAATTTCCCTGATGTTTTTAACCCAAGTTGGATGTTTGGTGTGAGTGTTTAAATAACGCTCCCATGGCCTGTTAATCATTTTCTGTCTAATCTATTACTAGCACCTGCTCAAATATCACTTGTATTCTCAGTGGAGCGCTGGGATATTAATTCACACCCCGGGATGTTGGTTTGATTTTATTATTGTTTAGAATTTTGAAGAGCCGATCTCATCATTTAAACACACTTGTTGGATGCCATGAATTTTGCTCTGCCTTTTCTTTGTCTCCCATCACTTTTACTCTTCTAGGATGGCAACACTGACACTTGGATTTGCCTCTGGGCCAATAATGAGTATGAAATTTTAGCTGTCACACTTCAAATAGCAATTAATAATTGAACATTTTTTTCCTGGTTACCCTGACCAGACATATCATTATGAGCACCGATCCGATGAAATGAATAATATTGAAATCTCATCATGACACCTTGTTAGTTTAGGCAGTGAGTGAGCATTCAATCCTTAACGCTGATCATAGGGTGACTGGCTTTTGTGTAGTGGGTCCTGGTGTGTGTTAGTCATAACACACAGTGTGTTTTGACCATAGTCTTGGTCATAGAAACTTATGATATTTATACTTATAACTTTTAATTTTTTTCCCAAGAAGGATGGGCCCTGTTGAGTCTGGTTTCTCTCTCGGTTTCTTCCTGTAATTTTTTCAGGGAGTTTTTTTTTCGCCCTCGGCTTGCTCGACAGGGGTTTCTGTTCGTCCTGC
>JAOUQU010171517.1:0-14623 GCA_028566735.1 Ammoglanis amapaensis | reverse complement strand
ACCAATGGAATTTGGCCGACTAGTAATTTTTTCGGTCGACCAACGAATAATCGATTATTTGCGGACAGCCCTAGTAGAGTTTGTATATGATGCATCTTTGCTTCAGTGATATGTGACGTTATTAAATGTCGATATTAGGGACTTCTGGGATGGTACATGGTAAAAAGTGGACTGGAGGAGAAGCCAGACTCTTATGATGTTCCCCGGGTTAGTCAGTACAGACTGGCGTCTCATCTCGGTTCAGCTCTACTGCTGTATTGTGCCTCTCTATGGACTGGTCTAAATCTCATGCTCCCTGCAAATAAGGTCTTAATTCACACACATTATAGGTTTAACACAGGTCAAAGCCTTGTCAAGAATGCTAATCGTAGCAATGTACTTTTTTAGTTTCCTGACACCAGACATATTGTGCAACTCCGGAGGTTCGCAAAGGGCACAGGCGCATTAGTTTTCCTCACAGCTCTCTCAGGTAAATTATTCTCAATTGTAGTTTACATTTTCTGATAAAATTCGTAAACATGCAAAAAAAACTGTACTGGTGGTCCATCACCACTAAGATCATAAGTCCTGGGCTCAATTCCTAGGTGAGGATAGTCTGGGTTCTTTCTATGTCTGATTAATTGGAGATTAAGGAGTAAATTGCCTGTGTTTGATATAATCTACCGATTTGATCTGCCACGAATGAAACCAAAGTGTAAATATTCGTTCCAATGATTCTACTAGGAGCTTTTGTGGCTGGCCTTGATGCTGGATTGGTGTACAATTCCTTCCCAAAAATGGGTGATTACTGGATCCCAGATGATATTCTCGCCTTCTCTCCAAGCATCAAAAACCTTTTTGAGAACCCAACAACAGTTCAGTTTGATCACCGCGTACTGGTAAGCAAAAATTCAACCTGGCTTTATGGAATACTTTAACTGGACAGATAATTTAGTCGGGTTGACAGATTTATTTGTGAAATACATAGTCTAATAGTACACATTTAGAACTTGCTGCAACCTCCTGTAACATTTGTTTATCTTCATCTAGGGCATTAGCTCATTAGCTGCCATTACTGGGCTCTACTTGTTCTCCAGACGCATTCATCTGCCTAGACGAGCGAAGATTGCTATCGGCTGTCTGACAGCCATGGCTTACACTCAGGTCAGAGACTTAGTTCATATTTGCTTAAACAAAGTGATTACTGAGTCAGAAAAAAAACATTTAATTGCAAGTTGCTGATTTTAATTATGAAATAATTTTCAAATGAACCACCATCTTGATTGAAGTGGAATGCATTACGTGCTTACTTAGTGTTGTTGTTTAGTCAAGGTGTTTCAGTGGTAGGAAAGACATATGTAGTGGAGGGAATTGCTTTTTAAACGATTTAAATACTTACAATGTGTATATATAAATACAATTAAAAATAAATGAATAAAACCGTACCCGTTCTTTGCTTTGCTGTGTCTAAAAACAAAAAAGTAGAAAAAAAATAACTTTCACCACCCTTTAAATGAGAGACTCGTATTAATGAAATTGATTAAATTGAATAGCTGTTCAATTGCATCTCATTGTTTGTTACTTAGGTGGTCCTTGGCATCAGCACCCTGCTCCTGTATGTGCCCACATCCCTGGCGGCAACTCACCAGTCTGGCTCAGTAGCACTTCTCACTTTTGCCATTTGGGTCCTCGCAGAGTTACGGAAGGTGGCCAAATAGATCGGCTGCTATTTCCGAGAGACTGTACTTATTAAACACTGAATCAGTTGTTATATATTCTTTAATATTCTTTTTTCAAGGACTTGTGAAGTGAATAAATCTGATTTATCGAATCGACAAGAAACTTTTTTTGGTCAGTTTAAGTCTCAGAAGAAAATTAGCTGAATAAATATCTGATACATTATATCGATAGTAAATATGTATTTATACATACACCAATAAATGTTTAAATAATAATTCTGACTTAGGAACTCACAAAAATGTGTTATATACTTAGTTTTAATACACAGATTTAATTCATATAATTGGCAAATATTTAAAACAAAATATTAATAAATGTACAATGCTAGTGAGGTGTACTGCAATTATTAATTATGTAATTATTAGTTAGAACTGATCAACTGGGGTTTCCTCTTGAGGCTCCGGTTTCTTACCACAGACCAAAAACATGCACCATGGTTAACTAGAGATGCTGAATTGCCTTTTAGATAAAATTTTTTAGTCATTATTCAGCCACTATTATGAATCTATCCAGTGCATCATAATGCACGTTCAAAGCCTGAATAAATCAGGAGGGGTGTATCAGGGCACTTTTCGTAAAAACTAAGCCAAATTACTAATGAGAATTATGAACCACTGTGGTGAGCCCTAACAGAGAAATTCAGAATTGTACCATAGCGCTATGGGTTGGAGAAATATCTGGCAACTTATTCCATAAAATATATTACATTGTAAAGAGTTCAATGACTACATTGAAACTGACACGAGGGGGTTGCATTTAGTACAGACTGTGCCATAAAATATTTCAGTTATTATACAGTAAATGCAATTTATTTTAAATCTAGTGATTCACTGCTGGAGGCTTGAAGCAAACAGAAATACTCGATGACAATAACACAAGTAAATGTAAATAGTTATTTTCCACTTCTTGTGTAGCTCATAGCATTTACTTACAGAATGGAAGAACCTTTAGCTGGTTAACAGAAGCGATCACTGAGAAGCACATGCAACAGCTAAGTAGGGTTAATGGACTTCGTCGAATAAAAGCATAAAAATTAATTACATAAAAAAATTGGTGGACATTTTTGGCTGGCTAGAAAACCGTGATCAAGTGATCATGAAGTGAAGTCACTTCCCTGAAGTGCTGTCTCCCGTTTGAGACAACTTTCTCACGAGTATGTGCACTAAGAAGTAATTGCTCAGTGCACACTACATTAAAGTCCATTTAAGTCAAAGCATGGTTTAAAACAAGGCTATTGTTTTTCTCACTAATTTACCATCACTATTGCTTGTCTGAGCTGGAGAACATTAGACATGTCTGTGTGTGGTCAGTAAGAATAATCAAATATTCTTTGGATGAAAAATTAAATAATTAAATTAAATAATCTGGTAATATTTTACCACCCTAAGCAATATAGTATGATCAGTTAATATAGCAGAACTGTGAAGTGACCAAATCACTGTGAGTGATTAAAGTAGAATTGTAAATGGCAGTGATGGCTTACTGGTTTACATACTGGGCTTGAGATCAGACTTGCTGGTTCGTGCCCCATTACCACGATGATGCCAAGGCCCTTAACCCTCAATCACTAAATGTGGCCACTTCATTGCTCCACTAATAAGGTTCACAGTTGTATTAACATTGTTTCTCCTAGGACAGGATAACATCTTCGAAAGAAAGGATTTTGTCGTTAGTATAAAAAAATAATGTGACCACATCCACAGATGTGCTTCTTGCTTTTCAATAGTTTTAGCAGTAGCCTATGAATTATTTTATCTTGCAAATCTATTTTAAATATTGCTAGTATATCATTAGCCAAACTAGGTTGTAGTATGATTAATGTATTATAAATAAAACTCCCCACACAGATCATTGCATAGCAGTTGTAATTTTTTTTATTTGCTTTGTACAAAATATACACTTGTTATTTTGAACAAAAGTGCAACCCAGTTGAGGCTAGCTATAACAGCACATTATTAAGTTCATGCCTGGAGAGACCATGAGTGTCTGCCGGAACAACACTGCCGCCTAGTGGTAGCGATTACAATGCACAGAATGAAACTAAACATGGCGTCGTTGGCCGTCCAGGACTCCAGCGTCCGTGTACATTCTTCTAATAATGATTTTAAGATGATTTCAGACATAAAGCAGACATTTCTGACGGACAACACACTTATTGTATCCAAGAGTCAAACTCTACACTAATAACGTACTTCCACCATGTTGAACACACAGTGTATTTAACTTATTAATGCCCCAGCTTCTTAAACCAACAGTAGATTTGACCTTATATTGTGCTATCTTTAAAGACATGAATTCTTATTCTTAAAAGATTTCGGAGAAACCGAGCCGTCTTCAGATTATTAATACACGCATGAAGTGTGTGAAATATAAACGATTGGGCACCTTTTCACAGATACGAGCTTAATACACTGCCTATTGCTGTGTGCAGGGACTCAAGCTTCTGGTAGGTTGTCACGTGTATCTATAGATAGGGTGACCATATTTTAATTTGGGTACACTAGGACACCATGTAGCGGGGGGTAATGTCTCAGTTAAACTTTCATCACTTAACAACAAAAGTAAACAATAACTCTCAACTCCCAATAGCAGCGCCATGCGTGGTGCCCTAGTGCCTGTAACAAATCAATAGACTGAAAAAGTTGCCCAGTGTGCCTTTAATATTTTAATTTAATTATAATTGTATTTTATCATTATTGGAACCTCTGTCTACTGCATGTTAACTTTATTTACTTACTGTACTTAAAGCTTCAGTTAGGAGTTTCAAGATATTTTAACTGAAAGATGTTTGTGTAACGTAGATTTAAATAAATTTTGTCCAAAAATATCACTTCAACTACATCAGAATATATTTGCATCAGCAGTGCAATTCAATATAAAACTATATTATAATGCGAGACAGTAATTGTTTTAATACAGCCTAGATTCACATTAATCACATTTTATTATTCATTGTTATAATTTACCATGGGTCAGATTAAACCTCTTCTCAGTCAGTGTAAGTCGGCAGTCAGTAGATTGCGGTGAGCTATTGACCTTTTATTATATTCCATTTGACCTTTAGTAAGAAAAATGTTCGTCTAATAAAGACATGAACTCTTTTTGCACCATACAATTCAAGTCACTGAAATGAATTTAGTGGCTTTTAAAAACTCTTACTTAAATACATTTGTAAGCAAAATAAGGTAATGGGAGCTTTTACTGCTAAACCATTATCATATGTATAATAAAGTGTATAGTGTATTAAATTGCATTTCTAACCGTACGACCCGCCTTCTCACTGCTTAATAAAATGCGGTATTAATTATATATCGGTGTCACAAACAATTTATATTTACTTCTAGTTAATCAAACTTTGCACTTGTATAATTTAAAGTAAGAGAGATTCAACATCTTTTCTCTTACTGTGTGTTATTCGACCTTTAAGTAAAAAAATGCTTCTTTTTTTTTAAATATAAGCATTAACTAAAATTTTGCATCACTCAAGGATTTTAAGATACTGAAGTTAATTTAGTGGCCTTAAATTAAACAAATCTCAATATATAATAAAAAGCAGATACATTTGTGACAGTACTTGTTGGTTTTATAGGTTTGACAGTTATTGCTTGATAGATGTCTGAGCACGGTTGATAACTTTCATGTGTGTGATAACTTCACTGTAATAAATACATCACACAGCCATATTATCGTAAAGAATATGAAGTATATCTACAATGTCGTTATAGTGTACATCATGGGAACACATTTATTACATTTCATTATAAACCTTACTTCTTATAAATCTTACTCTCAATTTAGTCAATATTCAAATTGTGTCATATTTCTGCATTTCTTTTTTATTTGACCTTTTGAAAGAAAATACTACAGGTCACATAGTATTTTTTGAATTATTTAAACAGTTATTGACAATTAAATTGATTAGGATTCATAAATGTATTCTTAACCAACCATTGATCAAACATTTATTTGCATTTATTGGTGGGTAGATTAATTGGTTAGTTAACTGGTTAGTTTTAATAGTTTAGATAGTTATTGCTCAATACTGCATCTTAAAATGTTTATTTAACGAATGAATTTAATTTAATGAATTTAACATTTGATTTCTTAAAACACATTAGAGCTACAATGTTACTAAAGTATTTTTGCAACACAATTTTAAACTGCATTTTAACCCTACATCCCACCATCTCACTGCATTGGAGCAAGCATTGGAGATTTAAAACATTGAAGATTGTCTGGATTGAATGGTCTATGATTTTCTGAAATTAGATAAAACCATAAAAAGGATGTAGTATTGTTTACAGGTAGTCTTGCAGCATATCTATTGGCAGTTTAAAAGAAATTAAAACAGTTTTGTTCCAATATTTTAGAAACGTGGACAAGCTTTGAGATTCGCGAATGGGTTCACAGTGAAAACATTGTGCAGCACTAAAGTTATCTAACACAAAACCTTCTGTTATAAATATGAAGTAAATGTTTCATAACCTCTTCTTAGCTATAAAATCTAAGGCCATTGAATCACTATGACCACAAATTTATATAAAATGCACAAACGCATGCACAAAAGTATGTGAACCCCTCAGTAGGTTTGTTGAAATTTTCTGATGATTTTATACACCAGGTAGCAATTCTACAAAAGGGTTTACAAACCTTTGGTCACCTAACAGTTTCATATTTCTATTGACATCAACCACTTTCTATGGACCTTGGCTTTAAAGAGAAGTTTTCTTGATAATGGCACACGACAATAGCACACAATCTGAACGAGGCACACATGGATGACAGACCAATGACAGACAGGCTTTGGACTAGCTCAGATGATAGATTATATTGTGTTGATATTTGTGACATCATGCTGTAAGAAAAATCAGTCTGATATTGGGATAAAGCCATCGCTGTCCATTTGTTCACATCGTGTCAGTTGTCATATATGTTTACCTTTCTGGTAGCGAATGTTTCTCCAATTTATGTAGAATGTCTGATGTCTCTGGTCAAGCTCAGGTTCTGTTTACAGGAATGTAAGATATTCAAGAGTAGATCTAAATGTTAGCTTCATATTTTAGCATGTCTCTGGGAAAAAGAAACAAACGTAATGTCCTCTGGCTGGGTTGAAACGTAAAAGGAGGAAGCCTCTGGCTGACCAGTACTTAAGTCTCTGAGAGTTTTCTCAGCTTCTTGGACTCTCCACTGTTTTAAACCCTGTACCTAAATGACGTTGTCAAAAAGCTGCATGGACTGCATGATATTTTCATCCTGGCAAAGAGAAAAAAAATAGGTAAGACATGTACACACATGAGCAACATCTGCACCATGTTTTACTGTGTGTATACTGAGAAATGTCCTGCTATGGATGCAACGATGTACCTTTTGACACGATTCAATAAACTCATCTATAGTGACCACACCATCATTGTTACGGTCCATTTTCTGGGAGACACAGACATTAGATAAACAAACATATATTTTAAATTCAACATCTTTAACTAATATATATATATAAAGATGGCAGACCTGAAAGAAGCTCTCAACATGTTCTCTGGGGGCATCTTCTTGCATACAGGGGTATGTGTACTTTCCCATCATGTCATAAATCGACTTCATGATGTCTAACATCTCCTAAAAGTAAAAAGTAAATCCATAAATAAACACACAAATGAATGTGAATAAAAAGTAGGAAAAGGACATTTCAAATTGCTTTTGCATGAAATACTTCAGACACAGTATGATAATTCAAAAGCATCGCTGTTCATGTTGACATGCCTTTAACAGTTTCTTTAAATTACAATATTAACACAGATACAATTGTTTTGTATCATATAAATTAACATATAAAAACAAATATATATATTTTTTCTGTTTTATTCACCTCTTTGGTAATGCACCCATCCTTATTGAGATCATACAGGTTGAAAGCCCAGTTGAGACGATCGTTTATTGTCCCCCTGAGAATGATGGACAGACCAATGACAAAGTCCTGAAAGAAATGTCACAAACATGTAAATGTGATCCATTCAGAATCTGACAATAGTTCAGAGGTCAAATGAACTGCACTTACCTCAAAACTTACTGATCCATTTTTGTTAGTGTCAAACGCCTCGAATAAGAAATGTGCATACGTACTCGAATCTTAAAGAAAAGATAAATATACTTATCTGTATAGTATAGATTCACAAATATGATTTTCTTTATTTTAGAAAGTAAATCTTTTTCAGTAATACACACAGAACAAATGTCAAAAGTATTTATTGATTTTTGCTTGTTTACATTGTATAGTGCTGTAAATAATATCAACATAATGTTTCACAATATAGGTTTTTATTGTCATAGAAAGTAAATTGTGCCGACTCACCTCCTTGAGGGAAGAACTGGGAATAAATTATTTTAAAGGTTTCTTCATTCACAACACCACTGGGACATTCCTACAACCCAAAACGGTGATTTGTGTTACAAGATCATGATGCACATCTCCCTGACTCCTAAATATTTACAAATAATTAATTCGCTTTATACTGAATTAGATAATTAAACCAATTTATCATTACATGATAACAAACTGCACTAATAAACAGTCCTTGAGTCATTGCCCTGAATACTTTCCTGTATAATCTTACTTCACATCAAACATTAGGGCCACTACCTAGGGACACTCACCCAGTCGAGATCTAGAGTAGCATTTACACTTGGTGGAAAACACTACAGCGCTGAGAACGAACAGAAACTCTGTGTTTCTCTGTGTTTTGCACAGTTAAAGTAAATAAATCTTTAGAAAAGGATGACAATATTCCAGTACAGCATCGATATTATTTGTAGTCTATGATGTTTGTGCTTTTAATTCAGTTTGTATGATATTCCTACCTGTCTATCTACTACCTACCCATCTGTCTATTTTGTTCTGTTATTTTACTGCTAATGTGGGTTAATTCAGGAATATCACGAAGTCATTAGTAAAGCATTAATGTTACATAATATTATGTTATATAATAAATGTAATATATAGCAGCCATTTGATATAGCATGTTTGTCCCTGACATTTAGACAAAGTCTATTTAATTACACGTACTTAATATTTGTATTAAAGGAACATAATAAATGTAAGCCTTATGAATGGTAATTAATATATTCGTCATATAATAATAATGATTCATAAATTAATCATCAGAAATCACAACAATGATTGTTTTGTACTGCGTATTTATTTAAGAGGTGACAAATCTTGGTTATAAGAACTTGGTTATTTTTGTAATATACTACAGTATACAATGTATAATATAGTATTTTATACTTTTTTGAAGATACCTTTTATCTGATTGCTCAGTTTTGACAGAGTATGTAAATTTGACTCTGGTAAATAAGTAATAATGAGATAATAATAATAATCCGGAAGAAAGAGCTCACATTTTTAAACCCTCTGTAAAGCACTTTGAGTTCCTTCCTGGTGAACTTGGTTTGCTCCTGTAGCTTCTCCAGCCCCTCCGGCCGATGACACACTGTGGACAATTCGAAATCATCCTCGATGCTGTCTGTGAAATACATACAAGCTTATCAGAACACACATACCAGTCACCCACTACACTGAATCCAGTAGCAATCAAAAGTTTGGATAAACTTCTCATTCAGTGGATTATCTTTATCTAAATTGAACATAAGGTCAATTTGACCAAGTTAGAGAGTGATAAAGTGCTGTGTCTGATTTCCTGACCTATATAATCACCTGACCCAAACCCAGATCATTTCGGGCGAGTTAGACAGCTCTGTGAAGGCAAAGCAATCAACAGGTCCCCAGCACCTCTGGAAACGTCTTCAGGACAGTTGGAAAACTGTTTCAGGTGACTTCTAATTATAGAAACTAATATATAAAGCATTCTCGTTTGTTTGCATTTTGTTTTATTTTGTACATTACATACTTTCACATTTTCCGTTGTCTGTTTTAAATTTTATTCAATAGTTTGTTTTTGAAATTTTATTCAAAATGTAGAAACATCATTAAATGAGACACTGTGTCCAAACTTTTGGCTGGTGCTGAACATGTACACGAGCAATTTTGTTTAAGTTTCACCCAACTAGTTTATCAGATACAAGAAATACAAAATGCTATAACATGGAAATGTTACACAAAAATAAGTTAGATTAATGAATACTTGCTTTATACTTATGTATCATAACTTGTTGATTAACTTGTTCTGTTTTAACCAATGCATATTCTGTACATCGCAAAGAAAATATGCTTTTATTTATTTATACCTAACACACTTTAACTCTACCTAAATAAAAGTTATACACAAAAAGTTTGGTATTAAATTAAACTTTTCTTCCCAGTTTTCAGGGAACGTTCCCACAACTTAAACTAACATTAGATAAACTAATGTTATGAGAAAAAGTTCTCACAGTATCTGAGACATAATGTTCTAATAAAAGTTACATGATAAAATTGTACCTTAGAAGTCTGAATAGTTTGATATAACTTAAGAATCTTCTAACCTTTGTAAACTAAAGAGTAAAAAACTAAGCACAAACACATTAAAAAAACGTTCTGACAACGTTTATAATTTATACAACCAAAATTAAACATTAACAACAGAAAAGACATCATGAGAGAACGTTCAGAGTAAAGAATTTTGTTCTAGAATGTTCATTGAATATTCCAAGACAATGTTTCAAGAATCTTTAATTACATTACATTCTGGTTATGCTCTTCGAACATTTTTTAATTTAAAAAAATGACAATGCCCACAATCAAAATGGAACGTATGTGCAACATTCTCAAGATGTAATTTTGTGAGCCGGGTTTTCTATCATTTAACATTTTATATATTTAGGCAAAATAAGTGAGGCATGGTTTGTCTATCTTAATGTTGTACAGTACAGATGCAGTTATTGTCTCTACCAACATTCCACATCTGCTGGAGGGTGTATCAAGAAACATCTTAAAAGTGAACACGGCAACTTCACTGATGCTCAATAAAGTTTAAATTTGGCGAATTAAGAGGCCTGATGTTGGACATTTATTAGGAGGCCTGTAGTTGAGACATTTGACATACTGATATAAAACATTAGATAGATAGATAGATAGAGAGAGAGAGAGAGAGAGAGAGAGAGAGAGAGAGAGAGATGGATAGATATAGAGATAGATAGATATAGATATATAGAGATGGATGGATGGATGGATGGATGGATGGCTGGATGGATGGATGGATGGATGGATGGATGGGTGGATGGGTGGATGGGTGGATGGATGGATGGATGGATGGATGTTACATGTGTGTTTACATGTTGAAGAGAAAAGGAGCAAAAGCAAGACTGGCACCCATTGCACAAAAAGACATGTCAAAGCCTGCAATCACAGGATGACCTGTCTTTAAAATAAAAAACTTAATTATTCATTATCTAACTTCTAATATTATTAAAATCACAATCAAAAGATTTACAATAAAAGCATAAAATGCTTGTATGATCTTTTTTTTAAATTGATTGGCATATCAAATATTACTCTAGTGGGAAAAAGTAGTAAATACTGAAAGTGGTAAAAGCGCATCTGCGTGCGTGCGCGTGTGATGGAACCGATGACAGGTTTTTACAGAGGAAAGAAAGGGATGCGAAGGTAAATCACTTGCATTCACAGACTGAGGGAGCGGCACTGGGCCCACAGCAGGGCAGCAGCATGAGGAAACGCTCTTTAATAGTTTTTTTGCTTTGGCTTGGGGTGTTACCTGCAAGTCACCAACCACAACAAAAAGTTAGATAACCAGCAAGATCACGTAAGGACGCATGCAAACAGAGCAGCGATACGAAGAGACCACATGCATTAAAACAGTGACGACATCTGTAATGAGCCACAGCCAACGCTGGCCTGATGACCAGCCTAATCTTTGACAGTTTGTATGACGTAGGATAGTGATGGCTTAGTGGTTAAGGTATGGGGCTAGATCATCGGTTCAAGCACTAAATTGCCAACCATTAACCCCTGATAGCTCAAAATGGTGTTTATCTGAGCTACCAAGCTTCACATCTCTCAGAGCAAGAATGCTACCTAGTTAGTGGATGAAGAAAAGAAAAAAATGATACATTTTTGACTTGATTTTATAATGTACAATTTAATAAACTTTTGGTGCTTATAGACGTGAATAACAATGGCAACCATTCTCCAACAAAACAAATTAACCTTCCAACATATTTAATAAAACGCTTTAACTCAAAGAGTCTAGCTATTATGACAATATATTAGATAATTAATTTATTGTATGATGCTTTTATCCTAAAATAATCTGCCAAAAAATGTGCCGAATCATGTTTTATCTGGTAGTTTGCTGACAGATGAAGTTATATGAAGTTTTCCACAAACAAGCATTTAACATAATAATGTTAAAAAAAGTTAAGGCCAATTTATACTTCTGCAGCGACTCCACGTAGGAAAACGTTGTTAAATCAATGTCGCATAGAAGAGTGTTCGATCACGTTTGTGTTTACCCAACAATGTCAGCGATGAGCGAGAGATGTCACTGTTGTAGATTGTAGCTGATCAGTAGTGAACTACAAATGGCTTTAATTGTTGAATCGTAGACAAAAAAGTGTCAAGATCAGTGACGGGGTGGGGGTGGGATGAGTTACGCTTGTGTTGGCATTGGGACATGTCCTCCTGCAATTCTTAATTCCATCCCAAAATAATGATACGCTCTATAAATGAGAGATGAAACAAGTCAAGTAGTTGGACCAGGATGAAAATAGCCACTCATCTGCATTAATTGGCTATGCTGTTTCTTGTCACATGTGATTGGTTGTCCCCGCTGTCACTCCATCTGGTTGTAAGCTGTCATTTATGGACTTTATGTGTTCACTTTTTTTTCAATACTTTTTTTCTTCTTCTATTTAACCCATTTTGTCCATGGGCACTATATGTAGCGAGCAACTACAAGCGTGTACAATCCAATATGTTCATGGCTAACATGTACCCCCTTGTGGTCTGCATCGGTACTTATTGCGGTCTGTGTCATTTTGACATTTGGTAAGAACAGCGTGAATTTGATGCAGAAGTTTAAAATGGCCTTCATGAAAACCTCATGCAACACATCACACCACAAGCAACTTTGCTGACCGGGATATAATAAACACTTTAAACACTTTTATATGTTTTAAAAAGTGTCAATTTGACCAGAAACCTTCTGCAAAAAACTGCACAGGAGTAAATTTATTTCAGCTCTGACTGACGTGTCTTACATGTGTAATAGTGAGCAGAAGACATGAAACATTGCGTTACTGGACTGTACCATGAGCTTCCACCACAGCATGAGACACTGCGTTACTCGACTGTACCATGAGCTTCCACCACAGCATGAGACACTGCATTACTTGACTGTACCATGAGCTTCCACCACAGCATGAGACACTGCGTTACTGGACTGTACCATGAGCTTCCACCACAGCATGAGACACTGCATTACTCGACTGTTGTGTGATTGTACATCACCCTATAAAATGCTGCAATACTAAGCACTCCACTGCATAACTAAACTGCACATGGGCTTTGAACAAAACCGCAACCATTAAAACATCCATCAACCTAAATAGTTTTTGAATATTTATTTTCCTATACTAAGACATTTTTATTGTATTTTTTAATCAGGTAATAGCTTTGTTACTAAAATGCCAAAGCTAACTATATATAATTGCACACGCTATACAAAATTAAAAGACTTGTTGAACATCTGCACACTTTCCAGAGTTCAAGCCCAATAAAGCTGGAGTTCGGACAATATAAATTTTCATGCCAAATGTTAAACCTGTTATACTAGTTAAAACTATTATCCTTTTTTTCTTAATAGCAAAAGTAAATGTAGCATTGTTACTCTTTTATTATCATGCATCATTAGGTGATAGCTGACATAAAGTACAGTAATTGCTGATTACCGAAAACATGAAAACAGACACGGTAGAAATCAATGACTGTAATATATAATTCTCACAATTAATAATATAATATAATAATAATATAATTCTTACAATTTTCTTGTTATGCATTATACTAGAAGACATCCTCACTAATGCTCAATCCAACCGATTATAACAAATTGAGCAGATTGAAGTTAACTTAAAACACTTCAGCATAGAATTGTTTCAAATGTCTAACAGCTAGAAAAGTGGAAAAAAGGAATTAGTACGATGTCTCTTTACAAAAATGCTTTACAAATGCTGCTTGTTAATCATCTGTGGGAAAATGTTTTAAAAAAATAGTTTCAATTTCAGCTTTAAGAAAAAGGATGGCATGTGGTATTGATGCAGCATCAACCATTCTAGTATTTTACGGAAATAATATAAAAAGATCTCCATCATAGGGAATGCATTTTAATTGCTGATCTGTAAATGTAAAATTACTGGAGATTTCATTTCTTTATTGAGGCAAAAAAAACACGATTAAACCTGCTGCACATCTGCTATTCTTTTTTATTTGGCAACTTGCAAAATTCCTCATCTCTACTCATTTTGTCAAGTGTTCAGTGCCAGAATTAGTAGTTTTATGTTGGTAGTTTTATTTTTCGTATGAAGATTAAAATTAAAATGATGGCTGATTTTTTTTATATAATAACACAACCATCTGCATCCTTATTTGTATCATATATAAAATATTATGTGCACCACTCCACTCCAACAAATTTATGAAGTTCATATGTTTCCTACACATTTTGTTAGGCGACATACAAACTATTGTTAAAAAACGACAGCATGATTGAGCCTATGCAAACAATCTAAATATTAAACCGATGTGAATATTCTAAAGTCTATAAAAAAAGTTGATTAAATGTGTGTGTGTGTGTGTATATATATATATATATATATATGTGTGTGTGAGAGAGAGAGAGAGAGAGAGAGAGAGAGAGAGAGAGAGAGAGAGAGAGAGAGAGAGAGAGAGAGA
>JAOUQU010171412.1:0-14626 GCA_028566735.1 Ammoglanis amapaensis | reverse complement strand
TCTCAAAGCAACTTTACAAAATACAGAACCAACAGATACAGAAACTCCTGAACAGAAACTGAACTGATCATGTGACAGTTATTGACCCCAAATTTTCCGGCTGAATATCCGACACAGCGGCTTGATTTCCGGTCGGAATCGGATTGGGCCGGATAGCTTAAAATGCTCGGATATCCGGCAAACTGGAATCAGATATATTTATATATAGTTGTTCTCAAAAAAGAAAAAAAATGTGACACAAAATGTGATTACTTGACCCTTGTGTTCTTGTATATGTCACTGTTTCTTAATAAAAAAAATTTTTTTTTAAATTACACTTATTATGAATTATTTAAACCTGTGGTAAACCATGGGTGGTCTTGAGGCATTTGTTCTAAAGTGGACTGTAGATTCGGCAAATGTTTTATGGGACACTCTGTACTAAACACATCATTAAAAACGCACTCCACATCCACATATAAATCCATGTAGCACACACACTTACACACTACTGAACACACACTACGGGTAACGGTGACGGGGTAGGCAGATTTAACATCTGGGAAGCAGTTAGGGGTTTAGTGCTCAAGGGCACTTCAGCCATGACTCTCAGTATTGAACCACCAACCTTCATAAGCCCAGTTCTCTAACCACCAGAACATGGCTGCCACTTATTTTACATTAAGTTGATTTTACTATTAGAAAACTAGTAACTATACCATATTTCAGTTAAATAATGGTTGTTTTACTCTACTACAGTATTTTATTACTTGTACCACCTTTGCACTTTACCTACTGAAAATAAACACAGTTATTGTGTATGCTACAGTTTCAATAATAAATTCGAAGAACCTGAAGACTTTCCTAGAGGCATCTTTGAGCGAGATCTTCAGAAACACTGTGGATAATATTCTGGACACTGTTGATCCCACCCTAGCTGAGTACCAAGAAGAGGTTTGCAGATTTAACACAGGGAATGAGACTCTGAAGAAAAGACTGCAAGTACGAGAGATTGTACAGTGTAATGTTGACTCAGGTATGTAAAGTAAGTTATTTTATTGCTATCAACAAAAATGTCTTCATTTAGAAAATGTGGTTTTGAAAGGTGCGCTGTGGTCTAACGTGTTTGTTGGGAATTTGATCTCTAAAATGTTGTGTGTTTATATAGCCAAAGAATTTCTAAAAAACTGTCCAGAAAACTGTTTATCACACACAAACTAATATTTAGTTGCACTGCTTTTAGCTTTATTTCCAGCATGCATTTGTCGTATAATTGTTTGGTGGTCCATGTGAACGATGTCTTGTGCTCCATGAACTCTTTCACAATTCAAGCCAGATGAATTCTGACATTGGCATCTTGGATTAAGTATTGTGTGTCTTTTGACATGGTTGTTTAAAACATGAGAAACGACTCATTGCACCAGTTGGGCTCAAATACCAGTTTCTTCACTAAATAGTTCTTGCATAATTTAGAGGTGTGCTTTGGGTCATTGTCCTGTTGCGGGATTAAATTGGCTCCAATCATGTGCTGTCCACATGGTGTTGCAAAATGTTGATAGTGATAGTTTTCCTTATTCAAAATCTCTACTACCTGGTACAAATCCCCCACTTTACCAGCACCAAAACAACCCCAGATCATCACATTACCTCCACCATGCTTGACAGATGGCGTCAGATCCTCTTCCAGGATCTTTTCAGTTGTTCTGCGTCTCACAAATGTTCTTATGTGTGATCCAAACACCTCAAACTTTGATTCGTCTGTCCATAACACTTTTTTTTCCAATCTTCTTCTGTCCAATGTCTGTTTTCTTTTGCCCATATTAATCTTTTCTAGGGTCTCAGATATGGCTTATTCTTTGCCACTCTGCTCTATAGGCCAGCATGCCAGAGTTGCCTATTTAGTGTAAATGTTGACACTGGTGTTTTGCTGGTAGTATTTAATGAAGCTGCCAGTTGAGGACCTGTGAGGTGTCAATTTCTGAAACTAGAGACTAATGTACTTGTCTTGTTGCTCAGTTGTACAGCGGGACCTTCCACTTCTCTTTCTACTCTAGTTAAATGTGCTCTCCTCTGAAAGGAGTAGTATACACCATTGTAGAAAATATTAAATTTCTTGGCAATTTCTTGCATGGAATATCCTTCATTTCTCAGAACAAGAATAGACCGTCGATTTTCTCAGGAAAGTTTTCTTTTTCTGGCCATTTTGCAAGTTTAATTGAACCAACAAATGTACCAACATATTTTGAACTAGGTCAAAGGAAGCTTTGTTTTATAGCTTCTCTAATCAGCAAAACTGTTTTCAGCTGTGCTAACATACTTGGACAAAAGTTTTTAAGGGCTTTCTAAACATCCACTCGCCTTATTACACAATTAGCAAATACAATGTACCATTAGAACACTGAAGTGATGGTTGTTAGAAATGGGCCTCTGTAGATATTTAATTAAAAACCAGACGTTTTCAGCTATAATAGATATTTACCACATTAACAGTGTGGTAAATATCTATTCTATGGATTCATTTAATGTTGGCTTAATTAAAAAAAAGTATATGTATCTATTAATTCATGTATGTATGTAATTCATCTATATATATATATATATATATATATATATCACATAATATTGTATTTATGTATTGTATACATATATAAATACAATATTATTTCATTCACACTGCAGCTGCAATAATGAACTTGAAGAACCTGAAGAATTTCCTCGAATCGTCTTTGAGCGAGATCTTCAGAAACACTGTGAATAAAATCCAGGACTCTGTAGATCAGACCCTGGAGAAGTATCAGGGAGAGATCAGGAGGATCAACACTGAGCTCGAGACGCTTATGGAGAGACAACACAAACAAGAGATCAAACAATGGACTCTGGACACAGGTTTGTAAAGTGCTAACAGTAACAGTTATATTATAAACATTGTTAGAAAATAATTAATGTAAATCACACGTATGAATTATTTTGTCTGCCTCTATTAGGAGATGCCATAGTAGGTTGTTATGTATTATTAATCTGGTATAGTTTTCGATGCCGGCTGCTCTTTCTGGTGGGACCTTTCCATATATTTTAATTATTCAGGCTCGGAACCAGTACTACAATGCATTGGTTATGCTTATAGTTTGTGCAGCCTAGTGGCTAGAGTGGCATCCAGCTGACTGCTTGGACCATCCAGTTTCATATTGAGGAGTTTAGTCTTTCTGCACTGTGGTGCAAGTGCCACTTGCAGATAGATAGTTAGCTAACTTTTTATATTGTATATTTTAATAATTTTGTGGGATGCCATGGTGACTAGGTGGGTAGCACTGGTCACTGGAGCAAGAAGGTCCTGGAAAAATAGTCCAGGGGGGTCTTTTGATATAATCTTGTGTATTAATTTATTAGCTCATGTCTGTCATGAATGAATCCAAAGTGTAAAACATAATATTAAAATCTAAATGTATAACAGTATTACTAATATATTACATGATTGCTATTTTACCATTATGAGAAAATGATTTTGATAAACTCTAGAAGTCCAACAAACTTTACACATAATAAAAAGCATTATTTCATTCTTTTACACTCAAGTTTCAATAATGAATCAGAAGAACCTGAAGACTTTCCTCAAGGTGTCTTTAAGTGAGATCTTCAGAAACACTGTGAATAGCATCTTGGACTCTGTCGATCAGACCCTTGAGAAGTACCAGGGAGTGATCCGGAAGATTACCACAGAGAACGAGATTCTCAGGAAGAGACTGCAAATTCGAGAGCTTGTGCAATCTAAACTGGATTCAGGTAATATTGTACTCAATTAAAAGTATCATTACTTTGACAAAGTCAAGTCAAGTTACCAGTCTAAAAATCTACTTGAGTAAACAGTAATTCTGTTAAATATTCTCACTGAGTTACTTTAACAGAATGGGGCACTTTAATGGATGTAATTTAAAATGTAGCAAAATTCCCAGTACAATACCTACAGTATAAATGCAGGTCGGTAATTTTACTTTAATTTAGATAGTACACGCATATACTATTCAGGATCTACACAGTGCAGCAGCAACATGATATTAGGAAGGTGATAATTACAATCTGGCCATAACATTTCAAATTCATAAGTTGCTGTTTTTTCTTTGCTTTTACAGACACATTGATGTCATTGGTACATTTCAAACTACTAAAAGAAAGAGTATTCTGTAGTGTTGTAACAGTTGAGTTGAATCATGTAAATCAAGTACAGCTATATCCAAGTGGTTAAGGTACTGGACTAGTAAAAAGAAGGTTACTACCTCTGCCTGAATGTTGCGGTTAGCCCCTTGTGTGAAACCTTTAACCTTCAGTTGCTCATGAATTATTCTGTGCTGGTCACTTTGGATGAAGGCTTTTTACTGCAAATTATCTATTTTGTTTTCTTTCCTTGTTTTTACTTTTCGCTTTTCAGATCAGAAGGTTGTTCCCACTTTGTGCCCTCAAGCCGAAAGTTCCAGAGACGTCAGTGTCCTTAAAAGATACATAGAAGATCAAAGCAGCACAGCATCAAACTCAAGATCAAAATTCCTGATATCCTCCATGAGTGAAGCTGCTCAGATTCATCCTGAGGCTGATTGTGAGTCAGACGGTGAACTATCAGAACATCAGTTGGTTGATTTTGTAGCTGTTAAACCTGACAGCACTGAAGATTGTGTTTCGGAATGCACCATAGATAGTGATGGCGAGGTTCAAGTTACCATGGTGTCTAAAAAAAACATGAGAACTAGGAGTGATTGTTATGCAGAGAAGGCAGGACTCGTATTTGAGGAAGATGCTGAAGATCCAGCTGAAGATAGTTTTGATGATGACGGTTTGCCTGTCAGGTCACACCAAGGCTTTTTGGAAGTGTTCCAATCGACAAAAATGTCAAAATTTTCACCACTGAACCAGGGTAAGGTGCACAACTGCACACTCTGTGATAAGCGGTATGGGAGCACGACGGCACTCAATAACCACATGAAGACTCATAACTCAGAACGGGAGCACGTCTGTAGCTACTGCGGGAAAGGTTTTAGCCGTATTGACCTCCTGAAGAGCCACGAGCGCACCCATACAGGCGAGAAACCTTACGCATGCGACCTGTGCGACAAGAGCTATGGGCATCAGGGTCAGCTCCGGATCCACAAACGAACTCACACGGGTGAGAAACCCTATGCCTGCCCACACTGTGAGAAACGCTTCACCGAGCACAACCAGCTGAAGGTGCACCTGCGCACTCACACCGGTGAGCGTCCATATCACTGCAGCGTCTGTCCCAAAACCTTTGCTAGCGCAGGCAACCTGCGTATTCACTTACGCATTCACAGCGGAGAGAAGCCCTACTGCTGCGACCAGTGCGACAAAAGGTTCAACAGCTTGGGAGACCTGAAAACGCACCAGCGCATTCACACGGGCGAGCGGCCATACCACTGCGAGCTGTGCAAGAAGACATTCAGCCAGGCGGGTCACCTGAGCATCCACATGCGTATGCACACAGGCGAGCGACCTTACATGTGTGGGATTTGCGCTCGGACCTTTACGGTGGCCAGCAGCCTCAAACTTCACCAGCTTACTCACACTGGAGAGAAACTGCATGCCTGTCCACATTGTGACAAGAGCTTTAGCAGGGCCAGCCACCTCAAGAGGCATGAGCATGTCCACACCAAGGAGATAAATGCCTCCATGGAGACCCAGGAGTCCCCTCTCAAAACAGACCAAGAGATTCAGGGTGTTGATGAAGGTTTAGAATAATTCAGTGCGCCCACTTTTTTTTGGCACCACAGACTGGTTTCATATAACCTACTGGTTTTATTAACCGACTACCAAACATTATTACATAAAATTAGCATTTCATGCTAAAACTAGACGCTGGCGCCGTATACGGCTGACTATCAGCTGACAAAACAGCAGAAATAGAAGCCTTAATTTTCTTCTAGTAATTTCTTATTTTGGTACCAGTCCACAACCAAGTGGTTGGGGCCCTCTGGAAAACTTAGTAGTCTTAACTGTGTTTGTGTATCAATGTTTCAGATCTTACTTTCAACACTGATTTTAACCGGCTGGTCCCCAGCCTTCTGTAGTTACAGTACAGTGAAACCTTGATTTCTGGTTGTTTTTTTAATTTATTTTTCCCATATAAAAAATAGAATTAGTCTGTGTCAAACCTCATAGTCGTACTTACTATACCTGCATTTCTAATGTTTTTAATGCATTTATTTTGAAAAATATGATGGATATAATTATAGAACTGATATTACTGTAATAAAACACATCACGTTTCACGTGCCTTCTGTGCACGATCATACAGCGATCATACATTTCTTTAGGGGCATTTTGATGTTTCAGTTACAAAATGTAAGGAAAAACACTGAATGTTGGTTTAATTGGGTTTGTTTAAAAACCTCATAAATGTTGCCTTCTACTTTTGTGTACCAAAAACGATATTATTTCTCACTGGTAAACCCAAAATTTGCAACAAAAAAAATACTTATACACATACAAATAAAACATCAAGAATCATTTATTTATATTTGATAATAAGATAGTTTTTTGAACTGTGATGCTTATGTTCAGTCGAAATAAATCCTTCACAAGCCAAAATGTTTCTATAATTCAAGGTTCCACTGTATTGTGAAAGGACTGATTTACTGACCGACTTATTTTGTGTCTGTGTTGTAAGATCCTGCTGATTTTGTAAAAAGCATAATTTCTTTATTTTTAGTTGTACTGTATGTTTCAATCATTGAACAATTTTTAATGCTGCTTAGGCTTCAGAGCCGTTATATGGATTTAAAAAAATTGGTCAACATCACTTCTAATTGCAAATTGTGGAAGTAAAGAATGCATCTGATCCATGTTCAGCTGTGCTTAAAGTTATTACAGGCTCCAAAAGAGCTTTTCTATTGATTCAGATACTTTAGTTTTTTATGTTCCATCCCAGGTTCACATACTTTCAATCCACAGTCCCAAAACATGCCACTAGGTTAATTGGAGACACAAATTGTCTTATAGGTACCTACCCACTGGAGTGCATCGATCAGAAGTTGATTTTTGTTAGATATTGAAAATGTTAATTTGCTGTGACGTTTGACTTTTAAAGAAAAATCTTTTTGATGGATGTGTTTGGGGAATCACAAACATAATCATGCAAAGTATTATTGAAGAAATATTATGAAGTTGTGACCGATTGAGGTGCTTAGAGTAAATATTTGTTCACATGTTAGTATTATTGTTTTAACTGTCAGTAATTTTAAACCGTTCTTATCTGTGTATTTAGTTGTTTCTTAGTTTTCTAAAATTTGATTAAACTTTCAAGTAGTTTACTGTGTATTTTGAATCTGTTCCCGTTTGTGCTTGTTCATCGTTTGTTTGCATAAAACTTCCAAGTATCTAAAATACTATGTTTTTAAAACACTACAATTGAAAAACAAATTGAATTCACATGTGAACTGTTTACGATGTCGGAGATTGTACCTTTTTTATTGTGTTGATACTGCTAGCTACAGACAGAACTCTGTGATGTAAAATGTCTTCTGACTTTTTAAAAAGAAACGTTTCGATTTTACTGAAGTCATCCTCGTGAATTAGTGGAAATAAATTTCTTAGTGCGATGTAATTAAATCTAAATAAATACAGTAGAATGTAAATTTTGTTGGTGGTAATTTCATTTGTTGGTTTACTATAGCACACTGAATGTGTTTTAGGTCAGAAATGAGGTACAGAAATAATTTTCTTGATCTCGACTTTTTGTGTTATTTTTTTTATCCAGTGATCAGGACTAAACATTGCTTTCTGGAGATCACACATTTTATTTTGATAACATAACAAGAGATACAACCTGAATCATCCCACCTTGGAATCCTACTCAGGATTTTCTTCTTTAAAGTGACTATACTATCCACAGTGATGCCCCCAGTCTCCAAAAACTTTTAAGCATGAAATTATAAATAAAATATATATAAGTGGCAATGAAATGGGGAGAAAAATTGTTGCAATCATCACATAATGGCTTGAACTTGCTAATAACATGGTTTTTACGGAACTCATTAGGATTTTTACATTATTAGGATTTTACATGTTTTTTTTCTTGACAAAATGGACAGGCATGCTGACAAAATTATAAGAGTACACAGTTAGAGCAAAAAAATGTTGACTCCTGTACAGTCACATAACGATCATATTAGAAATATTGTAGCTCAATAGAAAATCTCTGCATGATTAGATTAATTATCCTAAGCCTTTGACACTTTTACTCTTACATTGTTAGTCAACTATGCACATTTGTCAATTTGAAGCTGAAGTTTGGAGGAAGCTCATCTCATATAAAATGGGAAGAGCCCGTAAATATTTGTTAAAGGATAGTAGCACACATTAACCATGTGAGGCTTGTTCCTTTTACATTCCCCTTTAGCCTAAGTCCTGTTGTAAATGTAACCAAGATATAAAATTTGCCTTTAAAATTCTAATGCATATATCCAATGTTATTAGATTTATTGTAATAAAGGCTCTATAATTGAATGCATGCTGTAAGAGGCTATATAAAAATTTATATATATAATCTTTCACAGAATTGAGGTCACTTAGAGGTAAATTTATTGGGATTTAATCAATGAGGAACAATCCTGCAGGTACAGAAGCAAGAGTTCCAATGCTGAGAAACAATTGAAAGAGCTCATAAAGATCATTGTTGGAAAAATGTTTTATATTTGCTACTTTCATGCAATCAATATATAATATAAATAATTTAATCGGCAGAGCAAATATTAATGACACTGAGTCTGTGATATACTGTAATCCTTCTCAAACCTTAGCTGGCTGTTGAGTGCACAGTGGAGAGTTCAGTTGCTGTGGTCATATTTTCATTGTGTTCAGTGGTACAGCAAAACCCTGTACAATTTGGTTTTGCTTTGGACAGGTACAGCACAGGCTGAATGCTACTGCTAATGTCCATGAATCCAAAACATATGTAATGGATGTAACATCTGAACACATCTCGTGTGAAATAGGACTTAAATGGGAACAGTGCGACCGGAGGGAAATAGTTGAAAACTATGATGGCCTGAATAATGAGTACCATGTTAAAAGCTCTTTTCTTGACAGGATGCATGTCATCCCTGCAGGGACTGGACTTCTTAAGTGCCCAGAGAATGGAGATGTTGCAAAAGAGCATGAAGGCAAATGCAGCCAGGATCATTACTGTGAACACTTTTTCAAAGTTGCGGATAGAACCAATGCACTTCAATATGGCGTAGACCAGAGTGATAAACCATGTGATGCCAGCGCAGATGAGTCGATGAGGTTTATCCTTCAGGTTGGCGAAGATAATCGGGTGCCTCACTGCCATATAGCGGTCCAGACAGATGCAGGAGAGGAAGAGCGGGGATGAGTCCTTGATCCCATAAAAAAACCGCAGAACATACCAAGTGCTGCTAGTGGTCAACCACATTAGGTTGGCTAACTCTAGAGGAGGAATGAGGCAAAAAAATGTGTCCAGTATGGCCAGGTGAATGATGAAGATGTCAGAGGAGGATGTGTCCTTGCGGTTACTCCGGATCAGCCACAGCACCTTTAGGTTTGCAGGGATGCCAATGACCATGTTAATGAACTGCATTCCCAGGTAAACAAGTATGATTTCGGGCATGTGGCAGCATTTTGCATACACTGTCTGGTCCACCAGTGAGCTATTAATATTTGGCTGGGAGGTATTGACATGGTTGGTTATTGACATCCTGCTTAAACTGTAGATGTGCTGTGCACTTCAAACTAGAAAACTGAAATGGAAATGCCAGATTAGTTATTATGTTTCTTTTGTCTAAATTACTCAAGTTCTATTTAGTTTTAGAAGGTTCATTAATTTTCTTTTGTCCTTTTGAGCTTAAAGTAACAACTATCCTAATAGTTGATCTGATGGATCTCCTTATCTGCTCATGAAGCACAACTGATTGCATTTAGCTCCAGACTATTAAAACCCTTGACTTTACACCACTCGTTGCCAGATAGTCATTGTAGTGCACCTGTCTCTGTAAACTTACTTGTGGTAATTTGAGTTATCCAAACTTTTACTGCTCCTGAATCTGTGATTCAACGGATTTCAACCTCTGTCCTGGTTTTCTGGCTCCTACATTTCTTTTGTTCATATAGCCTTGTTCTAGTCTCCTATTTTCTTCACCTAGTCTATTTCGGTACCTAGTCTATCGAGTTCCTCCTACAATGTGTGTTACCCCATGTTTTGCAAATACACTTAACCTTACAGTTTCATCAGTTGCTAATTCTATTCAGTCCTGTGTGTTTGCAAGTAAGTCCAGTGAATACATTAAAACATTTAAAATCTTATTCTGTCATGTCAGTTCGATGGCGGTCTGATCCTATATGTCCATTCAATTAGAGTTCCTTTAGTCCAGTTTTTTGGTTCCCGTTCCATGTATGCAGACTGTATACTGTATACATGGCACTAGCTTGTCACATGTGGGAACTTAGTTTTAAATTTATGTTTACAAATAATATCCCTGCTGAAATAAAATTGGGGCGAGCTCAAACTAGTTAAGCTAACTCAGTCTACATGTTTAACATTTGACTAGGCTGGTGTATGGTTGAATTTTTTGAATCTGCAAACATGATTAGCTCAACAAAGAACTAAAAACTACCATGACCAAAATCAAATGCCTCATGCTCGCCAACCTATTTGTTTAAAAATATAGTGAGTTTTGTCATTTGAATGACTAGCTTTTAATGCAGCTTAACCATTTTGATCAATCTTGGAACATATGAAATCAGTTACCATCAAAAGAGAACAAGAATTTTTCAGCAAAGAATATATGTAGCTGCAGTTGATTTTAGAAAATATTCAATAAAATCGCACATATAAAAGACATTTTAGGTAGACATTAGAAAAAACTAATGTCTGTAACATCAAGGTGATAAATAATATACTGTACTTGTCTGTTTACAGGTAGTAATGTGAGAACAATGATGCCAAATTACAAACCACAATGTTAAGTTTATGCCAACTTATTTGTTATAGATTTTTGGTTGATATTTTATCTTCTATATATAAATGCAAAACTGTTTTCCATGACTGATCTCCACCACAGTTGTGACATACCAGAGCTCTTGTCATTATGTTCATTGTCCTCTACATCCAGCAAGATGCAGAAATACACTGATGCCATTTATTATTATGATATATCCTTTTATCTTTTTCTGTTTTGACAGTTAATACACACTATTATTCACATTTAAATGCATGCTTAACTTTTAAGTAAATTAGACTACTTAAATTGGTAATCGTTAGTTAGAAAAACATTTATTTTATTAGTCATGAAGTTTATATTTATATTTCCAAACATATTCAAGCACAGCATACATTTGTTGGAATCCAGCACAAGCCTCCACAATGGCGATGAGTCCCAGGCTGCTGGTAAGTATTAAGAAGTAACATTATTAACATGTCCATAAAAATGCTTTTCTTATGACTTCTTTTAAGGTGTGAAAGGATATGGGTGTCATACATTTTTGTGAATGTATTCTCTAAGCTTAAAACACCAAAAAATACAAACTAGTGTCTTTAATGTGTAATTGTTTAAAACATTTTCTGCTAAATGTTCCACACTTGAAATCCAAGGATGTTTATCTGATTTTTATGTCCATTAACACTGAATTTGTTGGACTCAAAGCATCCTTAAGCTGCATGTATAGTCTATAAAAAGCTATTGTGTAAAAATTCTAACTCTTTAAACTAGGACGAACTTAAATGTATTTTTTGGTGTAAAATAACATATTTTGGTCCAAGCTACATAATAATACATAACCATTATATCAAATAGTTTAAAGTGTGTTATTCAAAATTGAGCAAGCATTATTATTTATATTTATATATCATTTAGCTACTACTTTAAAAAAAAAAATTAAACGATAATATAAATCAGTTTACTTTTAAACATTTCTCTGGTAAATGTGGCATGGTGGTTGCCCAACCACAATAATATTTTAGATTTAAACTATAGTTTGGTTTAAACTACTAGATAAAACATTTATACTATAGTTAACGCTGTTGTATTACATCACAGTAGTTCTACCAGAAATATCGGCATTTTTTAAAACTGCGAATTGAACTGTTCATTACGCTATTTTTCAGATTTTGTTTTCTTTAGATAATCAAAATTTAATGCACAACAAATTGACATATTTAAGTGTTTGTTCTTTAAGACATAAACATAAACCAACAAAAAAGACCACCGACTTACCAAAGTTGTGGAAATTAATATTTCTCTTGTTTTCATGTAAAGAAAAAAAAAAGTCTCCAACTGTGTCAGATACAAATAGCTTGTTTCATCTAATAGTTTAAAATAGTAGCAAGGTCCTTGTCTTGTCCCAGATTCAGGATAACACCCATGATTCAACACCATAGGGAATCTTTTCAACCAATCACAGAGAGTTAGTTCTGGCAAGTCCTCATCATTCACACTGATTGGCACTGATGCAATTTGCCATTGGAGCCTGACGGAAATTTCTAAGTAAACAAGTGATGCAACATTCAATAGTATCTACCTGAAGTTTAATGTAACAATATGTAATTTATTACATGGAGATAAGGAAGCCTGGCATCTGCTTAATTTCGTTTTTTTAAACAGATGCACAGTGAATACTGCTATACCCAAAATGTTTTTAATATATCAGTTGTCATAAAATACAATGTAAGCTAGAGTGACAAGAATATTAGTCTTTCTTTATTTTACCTGTTACTTTAACAGCCATAAAATAACATATGGGTTCTAGATTAACTTTGTCACGAGTGCTTATAAAGGTGCATTCTACAGAGATTTTCTCTTCAGATAGAAAACAATAAACAGATTTCAACAGTATGTGGTTTTATTATGAAACTTTCCACTCCAGAAAACTCGTTTAGCTTGATTTTTAATGTAAAGTTAATTACTAATACCTAACTGATGGCACTGGTAGAAGAAATAGAAAAGAATATGAATAAAAAAAGATTTCTGAAAATTGAATATTTAACTTACCATATAAAATATAACCCCAAAAGCAGAAGATGTTTCGAAAGTTAAAAGCATGTGATATATTTGCTTTGCACACCACAAATTGACCATGAGTGTTTTGCAGTCATGTTGGGCTTGGATCCTTGGTGTCACCCAACTGATGTCTCATATATGTAATAATAAGTAATTTGTGTTAAATGATTGATTAAATGTCAACTGATAGAAGTGTACATGCCCCTAGTATAAGTAGAGGTGAAACATGAATGTATTCACAACACAGTGATTAAATAGATGTTTTGTACTAAATGTAATTCACTATTTTTTTAAATATTTAAAATACTTTAATAAGTTAAAGAAAACAACAACTGGTAATCATGTCTGGATTTTTGAATTCAGAGTTGAATTAAAACTGAATTTTTTTTTTTACTTCATTTAGGTTCAAGATAAGCCATGATGTTCAAGGAATGATCTGTGAATCTCTATGCCTATTTAGGGCACAGAATTTTTTATGACATGGTCCAACTGGAGGCTTTTAGATAAAGCTGTATGTATTAGTTTATACTTGGATGTTAATTTAAAATACAGATATGTATGTATAAATGAATATATATACTACGCAAAAGATTATGTCCGCTGACAAAATGATTGCTTCATTGAGTCATCATTTTGGTAAAGGTAACCGGTGAACAGTTTATCTTCAGAGTTGATGTTGAGGATCACAGTGCTAGTTCCAAGCCCACATAAATAGGAGCTGTGTGCGGAAAGGCACACGGTGGCATAAAAGACTATTCCAAATTAATATTCTTGTTCTGGTTTGCTGTGGCAAGCTCTAACTGAAGGAGATAAAGAAGAAAATTGTTTAAAAGGGTCCAAGCCAAATCTACTCCGGTTTCCTCCAAGTCCAAAATCATGGAGGTAAGGTAGAACGAGGAGACCAAATTGTCCATGACTGTGTTTGTCCCATGACTATGTGACTTGTATATCATTTGAAACTTCTGTGATGAATGATTGTTTCCTGTCCTGTCCATGTCCTTCGGTTTAATTTAAAAATGATGTTAAAATGCTCAGTAAATAATAACAACCTAGGATCCTAACAAATTAGGATTTTAACTATGTTTTACATCATTAGTTACATTCATGACACTTCAGTGCAAAAATTTAATTTAGAGGTGAACACACAGATGGACAATTTTGTAAGCCATATCACTGTTTACATACCAAGTTTTTGGACTGTGGAAGGAAACCATAGTAAATCCGCACAAACACTCAAAGAACATACAGAAATAATCTGGACCACACTGTATGGGGATGTGAAGCAACTGTATCTCTGTATTCCATAAACTACTCCCCATTAACAGTTTACCATAGCCTATTTGCAAATGCTGCTGATCATATGCGTCCCTTTCTGGCCATTGTTTATCAAAGATTGCTAATTCCAGCTTGACAATGCATCCCATTACAGCACTGTAAAATTGTTTATAATAAAACTGGGTATATTACTAGTAGACAACAGGTCTGCTGACAGCAATAAATCTATGCTGTATGTATATATATATATATATATATATATATATATATATATATATATATATTAGGGCTGTCCGCAAATAATCGATTATTCGTTGGTCGACCAAAAAAATTACTAGTCGGCCAAATTCCATTGG
>JAOUQU010171411.1:20000-25153 GCA_028566735.1 Ammoglanis amapaensis | reverse complement strand
TAATAGCACCAACACATCTGCTGATTTAATAACAATAAAAAAAACATTTCAAAAAGCAATAAACATGTTTGTTGTTATTAACATACGTGCATTCATTCAAAATTTTAGTAGCAAAATAATTGTGATTAATGCGATTAACTGCGATTAATTAATTACAGACCCTGTAATTAACTCGATTAAAATTTTTAATCGAGTCGCACCACAAATATATATATATATATATATATGCCGCCCCACAGTTACTTGTTACTTGTTATGTAGTGCACTTGTATAGAAAAAACGGGTCAATTGAGACGCAGCATGTATAGGCGCCCTCCATTGGACAAGTCGTGCAAGTGAAGCGCCCTGCTCCGCTCGAGCGGCGTTAACACGGGACAAATTTATCCCGGAATAAAGACAGCACGCATGTGCAGTAAACCCGGATGTAAATTTAGCCTGGCTGATAACACTGGACCGTTCTACGTTATTACACTGTTAGTAATATACATAAAAATAAGTTGATGACTAGACTAAACTATATTTATTTTTTGAACATCGTTAAAACATAACCTTTTTTGTTTTACCCCGAAGTCTCTTGTGTTACCCGATTTAAGGGAGTTAGAATGGATTTACCCAGTAGAAAGTACGAACGCGCCAGTAACTGGTCCGAGCCCGAGGTGATGCAGCTGTTACAGCTGTGGTCTGATGAAGCGGTTCAGACCGAGCTTGAGAACTGTATAAGGAACCAGCACGTTTTTAACCGTATAGCCGAGGCTCTACAGGACCGGGACTTTTACCGCAGCGCTGACCAGTGCCGAGACAAGATAAAGAAACTCAAGCTGGACTATCGGCGTATGAAGGACAACAACCAAATCCCTCACGGAGGAAGAGCCCGCATATTTTACGAGGTGATAGACCGAATCCTAAGTAACCGCCCCGCCGCCTCTTCCTCCTCCTCCTCCTCGTCTGCTCTTTGTGGCAACGCAAATGTGCACCAGACCTTCCCGAGCTCCACTAGCGCCTCTGTCACCTTCATCCGCCCACAGAAACCAGGAGAGCTCATGGAGATCAAGGGCGAGAAAGAGTTGCTTATTGCATACGAGTCGCTTTCTTCAGAGGAAGAGGGGGGAGAAGAGGAAGAGCAAGGTTCAAGAACAGCTGGAGCAGATGCAGATGAGATATTAGAGGCTGATAAGGTTGCAGAAGCTTCTGCATCTGCTAGATGGTCTCCAGGTACAAAGCCCATACAAGTCTTTAACAACTTTTTTATGTTTACAAATAGTGTTTATATTATTTTATAATGTAGCCTTCTGCAGGGGAGGTGTAGTACATTTGGTTGTCTTAGAAGTTCCAGAATCCAGTAATATTTTTAGTTTAAATGGTCCTGAAAGTTGCTAAAGAGTATCAAAAGTACCCACTACCAGCCAATGTTGGGCCCTCATAAAAGTTTGTTTTTAATTCTCTAGGCAAGGCAAGTTTACGCGTATAAAGTAGTTTTGTATACCTCTCATAAACAGTGAAAAATGCTTCATGTCTGAAAATGCATGTAAAAGCAATACAACATTTACAATCCTTAAACATTCCTGAGATCTCGAACCTCGAAAAGGCTCGTCTCAAATTGTTACAATAAAAAAACTTGACACAACAAGAAATAAAAAGAGCTTAAAAAGGAACATAAAAAACAGAGTTTATGCAAAGTTCAATCATAAGCACGAGGGAAGAGAAAATATTTAAATCTGGACTTAAACGGTTTAATATTTGAGGAAAGTCTGGTGATTTCTGGCAGTCTCTTCCAGTTCTATGCAGTTTACCAGTTTAATGCTTCTTTGTCATGCTTCATTTGGACTCTAGGTTGGACTAGCTGACTTGAGACTGCTGGATTTTAGTTGCTTGGATTGTATATGATAACAGTTGCTTTTGGGTGAAATTTTTAAACCTTTGAAATGCCATAAATGACATGAATCCTTACATACTGTAATACAAGTCTACTAAATGTAGGAGCTTGCACTCATGATAGGAATGCTACAGGGGGATGTTCCCAACAACGGTCCAAACATTTATCAAAAGTGAGTCGTGTATGAAAAAGTATCCAGCTAAAATGTTCTACCAAATTAGGCCACAGACCGAAATAATTAACTCTCACAACTGAAAGAAAACATGTATTGTGAGTTTTGTGTAATGTCAGGGATTTTACAAGCAGTAAAATATTAGATTATATTTTACCCAAATTGTTTACTTTCCTGTTTTTGCTGTTAATGATGATTTTTTTCATGGTTTGGCCTTTTAATGTTCTGGATTTCTAATTATGTATCGGCCAACATTAACTCTCTTTCTCTGTTCTATGAGGTTTGTACTTTAATACTTTGTACTTTGTCCCTGTTTTCGAATGTGTCAAATGTACTTATGTAATGGACACAAGGTTTCTCGTGTGTTTTGTTGCATGTTTGCAACCATCATCTTTACTGCAGTTTATTTATTTGTTTTGGAATATTAATTATTGTCAGCTTGTATTTAGGTTCGTTTAGTGTGGGTTTTTAGTTTATTTGTAACACTGACATCTAAACAGCATAAACCACTTCAGTATGTTGAGGCTTATCTGTAATAGAGAGTTTGAATAGAATGTTTTTAAGGTCTAGGAATGTTAAATAAAACGACAGTGGTGTTTTACTAGATTTGGAATAGAATCTCGGAATGTTATAGAGTACCTGAAGAGTGGAGACATGTAAGGTTTCAGTTTTTTTAAATAAAGGAGATCTGCAGAGTCTAAGGAAATTTAGAGAGATTAACTTAAAACAGCCACTGCATGACGGTCTTAGGAAGAGTTTGATGGAATAGCAATACGGTTTCATACCAGCCCACCTCAGTAAGGTTGCTGCTGCTTTTGGGTATTTGAACAAGGCCCTTAACCACCAATTGTTTAGTTTGTATATTGTAACTTAATGTAAGCCGCTTTGAATAAAGCTTATCGTAGAGTGCTGAGAAAGAAGATATTGTATGCTATTGTATGAAGAAACAGGAAGTGGCAGATATGTATGAGGACAGTGTGATAGTGCTGAGATGTGAATTAGGAATGACAGGCTAGATTTGAAGTAAAAGAAGGACTGTGTCAGGGGTCACTTCTGTGTCCTGTTTTGCTTGTAATAGTCATGGACAGGTTGATGTATGAGTTTAGTCAGGAGTCTTCATGGACCATGATGTTTATGGATGACTGATTTGTGGTGAGAGTAGCGAGCAGGTCGGGAGAGTGAGAGAGATGGAGGTGTGCAATGTGTAGAAAGGGTATGAAAGTCAGAAAGAGAGTAAGCATCGATGATAGATGATAACAAGTTAATTTAACAATCAGTACATCATGAAAAGTACTGCATAAAATGACATGTGTACTTGACATGTAAAGTGTTGCAAGATTGATCATTACCTTTATATTTGCCAAATTGCTTGGCGAATTGGCGTGCTCTTTAGCACGTCATAGACATGCTTACAAAAATATTACACACTTTTTAATTTAATTTAATTGCAATGTATGAATTTACCTTTATAATTTAAGCTAACTTATAGGCAGTGTTTGTTTAATAACTTCCTTGGTCTTTCTTAAATATCCTGCCTTGGTCTTTTCCTTTGGTGGTGGTGGTGGGGTGTCATTTTATTCATGGATTTTGTAAAGATTGTGGCTAGAAACCACTATTGTAATCTGGCAGCCCCTGACTGTAAATATAAGTTTTGTTTTACTGATGAATCAATCAGATTTGTTTGTCAAGTCTACATAAGCGATTGCTATTTTAAATAATTTTCATAGAAATAATCACCTGTATTATTCCAGAGTCCAGTCCTTATGCTCCCTAGTAAATTGAAGCAGTTTTTGTCTGTTAGGCTCATTTAAAAGTGGTTTTCTTAAGGCTACACAACTGTTTTGCCCCAATCCCTTGAGTTTCTTTTTCACCAATTATTTTGCCAAGATAATAATAAGTGACCATTCCCCAACCAGTGATCCATAAATTTTTATTGTTGTTTCCTAAATCAGACAATTTATGAAGTTTTGTCCTGGATAATCAACAAATCTTTTTTTCTCATGTAATCAACATGATTAGATCGTGATGGTTTCTTTACTACAACATGATGAAGATTCAACAATTTTTTTCCACTGAAGCCACTCAGATTCTTATTTAGTTTCTTGTTTTCTGACAGTTGGACTCCTGCAACGGTTACCTTGTCCAACCCTAAACTCATCCTAAATACAGCTGCTTGTTTGTATTTAACCAACCAAAGTATTGCCACATCACCCCTGTGCTACATTCTCTTCACTGTAGCTACACATTGATAAACAGTGTTCTAAACTCTTATGCTGGCCTACAGAGCCGAAATGGATCAGCACTAGAGTACCTTTAGGGTCTAATCAAACCCTTCTCTGTACCCCACAATCTCACAGCTTCAAGCCGACTTGATCCTCCACTGAGAACTCGAGGAAGACGAGCATCAAGACTTTTTTTTCTATACTTGCTCCCAAGTGGTGGAACGAACTTCCATCATCTATCGAAACAAGATTTTTCTGATTTAGTTTTTAAACTGTTTTTTATTCAACTACAATATGGTAATATTTATTATTATGGAAGCACTTATGTAAGTTGCTTTGGAAAAGAGTGTCTACCTAATTTTTTCAGACCACATTCCTTCTTCAAAGATGTTATTTCCCCACTGTTTTTCCCATTTTAATAATTCCATTTTATCATTTTTTGACATGATTCAACAAATTAGAAGCTCAGTTTGTCTCAATCTATTGGTAAACAGTGGTATAAAGTGATGAGGGTGGTAGAGGATGAAAAAGCGAGTGCTGGATCAAGTGGGCGAAATAAAATGGACTGAAAGATTAGTGATAGAAAAGTATCTGCCAGAGTGAAAGTTTGCAAAACAGAAGTGAGGTCTGGAATGTTGAATGACATCGAGGCGGTTGCAGACTAAAAGATAAGACAGAGAGCTGGAGGTGTCACAGATAAAGATGCTGTATTTCTTTTGGGGATGAGGATGGACAGGATGAGGAATGAGCTAATTACAGGGACAGCAAAGGTAAGATGTTTTGGAGACAAAGTGGGATTGGGAAGATTGACGCGGTTTGGACATGTACTGAAGAAGGATGACTGCTATACTGGCAGAATGGTGCTGAGAATGGAGTAGTCAGGCCC
>JAOUQU010171411.1:0-15000 GCA_028566735.1 Ammoglanis amapaensis | reverse complement strand
ATGACAAGCCATTTAGCCTCACCGTTGAAAAACTGGAGCTCTCGCTCCAGAGGGCAAAGGAGGAGGTGATTCATCCACATTCATATACTTACACACATACTTATAGAATGAATACACATTAAAATAAAAGACTTGCTTGTTTCTGTTCAGGGAGTGAATATAAGGGCTCTTATACTGCTGAACCCACAAAATCCACTGGGAGAGATCTACTCAGTAGAAGAGATGACCAGTTTTTTGGAGTTTGCCAAAAAGTCAGTTTTTCATGTGTGCATCTAACACTGAAGTATATTTCAATTCTACTTTTCATTATAAATAAGTTTTGTATGCCACTAATTGTCTATGCCTGGAGCAACAGTTTCTTCCTAAATATTCCCTGTGGTGTGCAATTATCCATTACTGCAGCTTGCTGACATTAATTTTTACTGAGTGCAATTAAGCTTTTTATTGGAAAAAAGGGGATTCTATTGCTCTAAGGGCGTTCATTAAGGCTGTGATAAACCCTGTAATTGAGTCATTAACTTCAATTTGCGTCTTCTTTCGATTTGTTTACTACAGACATGAGCTGCATGCACTTGTGGATGAAATCTACATGCTGTCTGTGTTTGATGGCTCGTTTGCCAGTGTTCTCAGTCTACAAAGGTAACAATGATGAAATAATTGTGGCGTCTTTGAAAAAAAAAATTGGTACAGGGTAAAGTTCTAAAACAGTTAAAGAAATGCAAAATGCATTGTTATTTAGCCTTAAGTTTGTCACTTTCGTGTGTTGTCTGATCAACTTTATTTTATTTATTAAAACAAGTCTAGTCCTGCATTTCAGCCCACAATACATTTCATAAAAGTTAAAGTCTTTATCTATTTGTGTTTCTGTTTTCTCTTCTCGCTGTTCTTGACAGGTGGCTTAGTGGTTAGCACTGTCACCTCACAGCAAGAAGTCCTGGGTTCGATTTCTGGGTCGACCTGGGGGCTTTCTGTGTGAAGTTTGCATGTTCCCCCCTTGGGTTTACTCCGGGTATTCCGGTTCCCTCCCACAGTTGAAAAACAAGCTGGTATGGCAAATTTGATGAGACCAAATTGCCATAACTGTGTTTGATGTGACTTGTGTATGGCCTGGCATGACCGTGATGAACGATCGTTCATCAATTTCCTGTCATGGATATGACCGATTATGTTCAATAAATAAATAATAAATATCACAGTAATGCCTTTGTAAAGTGTGCTGCCTGTGGATTTGCATCGTCTTTTTCATGAACGTCTTTGGAAAAGACTTCTTGAGGGCAATATAAGATCTGGATTAAGGTCTAAGATATCAATTACTTTTTTTTATTAATGCTTTACCAGAGGAATTGACACATGACGGACCCTGGCTTTAAAAACTTGTTATATATAAAGCTCTGAATGGGCCTTTTTTAATCTTTGCTCCAGAGCACACAGAGCCCGGTTCTTTAAAAAGTAGGGTCTGAAAGTTTTAAACAAAGTGCATTTAAGTGTGAATGTAACTCTATATTGGAGTGCTCAGCAAGAGCTGAGGTTATTCCTTGCCCATGAGGTTATTTCAGCTATCGTGCATCCTTAACTACTCAGTTTAAATCCTGAAGAGACTGTAGTAACATGTCAAATAAATACATCCATATTGCTAAAGTTCACATTCACATATTGTGCATACCAAATCATAATAACAGTCAGATATTGACTCACTTCTATTTTTATTGTGATGCAAGCCTGAGATGCCAGAATAGATGCATATTAACATAAAACCATGAAATATCTTATGTATACTGCTAGTCAGTGCAAACACTCAAATATAATACAATATATATAAGCTTGTTGTAAGTTAATTTAATTACCAGGTTTAAACCTTACCTAATCATAATGAGCTTTATATATATAAACCTACTTTATATTGTTCTAGATGTTTTATATTTAGTCCACCACAATATATACATTCAGATGTCTACACAAGCAGTGCATCTTTTGTGGATCATATTTTATGCTGTAGCAGGTGAAGTGCTTTAATAACTAGTGTATCTTATTAGGTTGCCAGACCCTCAAAGGACCCACGTTATGTGGGGCATAAGCAAGGTGAGTGAAAATAAACATACATCTGTTTATTTTATTTTGATTAAGGCAAAAATCGGATGCATCGTGTGTAATAATCATTCATCATTTATGACTTATTGGTAGAGATATTATGATAGTATTCTGATCATTAGAATGTGACCTGTGGTTTGATACAGGCTTTGGACTATGGCATTCTGAGATGTGTTTGTTTTCCCCTTTTTGCATCACTATGGTGGAAATGATTTGCGGTACTTTAATGATGCCACAGAATGCATCGCTCAGATTGAATGACATACCACTACCTCTTAGTGGGGTTTAGATTAGGACCTTAATCGAATTGTTAATCCTAACAATCTTTTTAAAGGTTAATTTGGCTCAGTGGGTAGCACTGTCTTCTCACAGCAATAATGGTCTGGGGTTTAATCTTCACATCCCTACCAAAAATATGCGGCCAGGTTTATTGAAGATCCAGAATTGTCCTTTATCTGGCACAGTTCCAAATAAATTATGTGGTGTGGTGCCCAATAACATTTGAGAAGACGAAAAAAATCTCTTGGGATTTGTATTAATGGATTAATATTTTTCCCTGATTGAACTTTTTAATAGGCATTCTACTTCAGGTTCAAGAATAAAAAATATAGTGCTCTTAATCATGTCAACAAATCATCTGTATGAGGTAGACTGTTGGTAGTAATCTTAATTTACATTAATCTGAAAGATTTATGTCAGATGTAACAGGACACATGTCAGCCAAAGCATTTTTTATTATCTTTCTGATCCATCTAAATGGCATGGTCCCAACGCTTATAGACTATGACCAAAATTCCCTTCAAATATCAGCAATGCTGAAATCTGGAGTAAACAAGCATGAATATTTTGTGACTTCCAGGATGAAAAACAAATAAAAGAAATTCAGAACGGGTACAAACGTGTAAATTTATAGGCTTCTCACTGTACCTGACTATTAATGACTAATAATTTCATTCTGTATGTTGTAATGTGAGTGCAGGACTTTGCGATGGCAGGTATGCGTCTGGGGGCACTGTACTCTGAAAATAAGGATGTCGTGGAGGCTCTCGACAAACTGGGCAGCTTTCATGGAGTAACAGGAACAACACAGCATCAAGTGGCTCAGCTGTTGAAGGATAAAGGTATACTAAATGTGTATGAGGAGCCTAGTGTAGGTGTGTAGGGAGCGAGAAAGTTGTTGGAAGTGACCCGGTGTGTGTGTGTGTGTGTGCGTGTGTGTGCTCTGATGTTCTGGGCGATGCTACGAGGAAAATGATGGTAGAAATGTAACCGCGAGTTATCCGAAGGTGTTAATAAAACTGGACTTTTGTTTACATCCGTCTCGTCCTTTCCACGCGACCCACAGACGTTACAATATATCATTATTAATTATTTATTATAATTAATTTTATAATTATTATTGTGACGTCACAAGTGTGTATCAAACTGGTCGCCCTCCGCATTAGTTGGTACCCCTGATGTAGAGAATGCAACAGTTATCAGTCATGTCATGTTTTTGAATAGAAATGTGACCATCTTGCATTTAATATAATCCATGCTGTCTATAGTTTATGCTGATTCCCGATACATTTATTGCAGGATATTGTAGAAGAAGAACCTTTATTGTCATTAGACTTGTGTACAACATTGAGAGTGCAAGACTCCAAACAAAATGAAAAGAACAAAAGTAGAAAAGTATATAAAGAGCATTCAGTTATTTACAGAAATAAACAGATTCACAATATATGTCAGTATAGCAGTGCATGTGTGAATATGTACTAGTCACTACTAGTCAATACAATGTCTTGGTTTTTATATTTTTATTCTAGTATTTATTGTTTATTTGCACCTTGGGTTTAAGAAAACTGCATTTTCAATCTTCTGTGTGTCCTGTAACTATTACAGAAATGACAATAAAACAGTCTAAGTCTTTATCTTAAGTTTGGGCATTTACACTTAGATATTGTCCCCTTGGAATTATAAGGTTGTACTGGCATTCTGAGCCGTTAAGAATATGTGAACAACTCAATTTTGGCACAAAAGTCAGATACTTTATTCCAAAAATAATGCTTATTCCTAGAATTCCAAGGAGACGAGATGTCTGTTTCACTGTTTTACCTCTGGCTCCTTAACCTTAGTATGCCAAGGAGTATTCTATCAAATAATCACTAATGCAGACCGGAACAGGCTCACAATGTAAAAGCATTAGTGGTGTGTGTGTGTGTGTGTGTGTGTGTGTATACACCATCTACTATAAAAGACTGAAGGACGTAGATGAAAGAAGCTTTCTACCAAGAGCTGTAATAAAGCAAAGAGGGTGTGGGTGCAACACCAAAAGCATTGTTGAAGGATAAAACATAAGAAAACTGCAAGCAAACAGAGGAGCTGAGAGCTGGGGGCTGGGGTGAGGAGGGGGGTGGGGGTGTCAGACTTGATTCAAATTTGGACTTTTGTTTAAAATTTTAGCTTAGAGTAGGAACCTCTGAAGAATCAACACATCAGGATTCCTGGGCAAATAAAGGGTTTGGTCTAAGGGTAATGAAGAAAGACAGACAGATAAAGGCCGGGGAACTCTAGGACCGGTATAGCAGTCTAGTCAAGTTCCCGATTCCCTTGAATGTCTTTAAATTTCTAGTTTTATCCATTTAGCCATAATTGAGCAATATATGCGCCTTACACCGAACTATGAAGCTAAATGTTTATTTCGATTGAGGTAATACATCCATAGATGAAAGTCATTCATCCAAATATGAAGCTAAATAAATCAAAGGTTTCTTAAAAGTGACTTGGAATTCTTATTTTTACAGGACATTTGACATCAGATCGTGAAGAACACCGCGACAGACTTCACTGGTTGATAACCACAAGGACTAAATGGTACACGACTCTGGGAAAATGATGTGACAAGAATTAATTTGCATTAAATGAGTGGAAGATACATCCAGCCAATCGGTTTCTACGCAAAGCACCGACAGTCGAGTCTGAAGCTGGAATTGAAAAAGGTGTTGAGGTGTTAGTTGATGTGTTGGGAAAGCCGAATGGGTAAGAAGAGGTGAAGAATGAGATCTTCGAGAGGGGGGATTGGGTTAGAATAGAAAAGGAGGGGTTAATGGAGCCCCCTTGGCTTTTACGCTCACAAGAGAGCCAATGCATTGTTCAAGCTCGTAACGAGCTTCTCTCCCCAACCCCACAATTCAATCTGCCATCCAGATGCCTGGGCTCAAGCAGCTCTGGCCTAGCAGGGATCACGTGCGCGCACACACACATGCACACACACAATCAATTACTCCTTCCATGCTAAAGAAAAGACTAGAGAAACAAGAGGATGAAGGCCATTTGATGGCAGGAGCTGGCAATGGAGGATGGGAGGAAGACACAGAGAAATAAATAGAGCACTAAGGAGGCAGAAAAAAAACATTTGACTATGTTGTATTCTTGTTCCTCATTATATTTACTCCCAGTCTGATATTCACAAAATATTGCCAGCTGAGCATTCAGACTGATGTTCGTCAGGATTAAGCATTTAGCATACTTCTTTCAGTGAAGTATTTAAATCTGAGCATGTTGTACAGCAAACTAAACATACAGTACGGCTAAAATAAGATTCGGGCCAAAGAAACAAAAAATCTTTGATAAATTCCAATCATTTATGAATATATTGCAAACCAACATGACGCAGAACTTAAACATCCAGAACATAGTACAATGTTTTAATTTCTAGCAACCTGTTCAAGAGAAAAGGGTCTGTAATACGGTCAACATTTTGAGTCTTTAAAGACCCTCCATTTATAACAGGGCGTGTGTAAGAGTGTGTAAGTAGTTGGACATTGGTTGGTAGAGAGGTCATTCATGTATCCCCTATTCATCCAGTAGAAGTGGTGGAAACCTTCTTTGGGAGCGTTGAGCGTTGCGTATTGATGCACGGGCCAGTGTTTAAAAATGCATTGACTAGCTTTACACGGCTCAGATTTAGAAGATGTGATCTTACACCTTACAGATTAGTCGATGAAAGTTAGATTTGGTGAGCAGGAATGGAATTACAAAAAGCCCAGCGATTTCCGAGCAGATTTTAATCTGACTACATTGTTCCCAAGGTAGTCCTTCCAGAAGTATCATTGCGATCGGTATGGATTTAACCATCAAGTAGTTTTAACCACTGTTGTTCACTGTCGGGCCACTGAGGGGGGGAAAGAGAGACAACAATACATTATGAAAGCGCATTTATGGTCTTTAAATAGAAATGGAGCTCAATAATCTGGTTAGTTGATTTCTCAATCAGACGTTTGAACTGGTCCACTCTACTTGATAATAAAAGCTCACACCAATCTAAACATAGCCATGCTGGCGGCACGATGGTTATAAATATTTTACACATTAGAGATATTCCATCAACTGCATCTACACCCATTAAGATTAAGAATCTTACAGCTCTAACGGGGAACATGTACAACCAACACAGCTCAAATGGTTTAGAACTAGGACTGATGATTATATAAACCCAGGGATTTACTTAGTTAAGAAAACAAGCTTTGCTTATTGTGTAGTTCTTAGTTTTGTAAGGTCATAAGGCCTTCATTAACACACGCTAGACTGGATTAAACCAACAAAGACAGCAGCTTTAAAAGCTTTTTAATATGAAAAATATCTTTTAATTTCGTAAAAACCCAAAGTACTGAATATATAAACACAGCCACATGCAGGCAGTTATTAGATCCTAATAAGAAATTAAGTATTTTAAGCCAAATAAAAAAAATAAACAACACCACTACACATACCATTACAACCATAGCACAACATTACCAGGTTTGTGCCAGTGCAGTGCAGAGAATTATTTTAACCATGAGTGAAGATGTACAGAATAACTAAGTGGACCCGGTCAGTAAGGATATGTCAGGGTGAATGAAAAGGTTATAAAGGTTATAAAATTTTTCTTCCCATAAATATCCAGAAACAGCAACCGACTCCTGATTGGAGCCGTGTGGCATTTTACATCCATCATCACAAACGACTCTGAAGCCATCACCATGCAAAACATTCATTATTATTATTTTTAATATATCATATATCATAATATATCATGCCATAATGCACTAAAAATGTCACAATACTTTCACTCAAAGCTTTTGAAGACATCCACCAAACAATAGTAATAAACATGCACTCTTCAAAGAATCGTATCTGGGCAGTCCACAATTGCGTGAATTATTAAATATGTACTTAATACAGTCACCACCAATAAATCTTTTTTTTCTTATTGAAACAGGTTAAATTTATTCTAAAAATTGTAATTGGGGCAAAGGTTCAGGTGCTATACTGGTGACAACTGGTATCCAGCTCATCAAGTCACTTTTTCTTTGCACTTTGAAAAGAAAAAGCCTTCCTCAAACTATTGCCACAACTGGAAGCATTTATTTTATTTTATATTTGACTGTTGGAAAGGACTGAGCTTATTACTAATACACCTTATGGCCCATACAGAATGTCGGCCAATGATCAGACTGGTAGAGCAAAGCATCCTTCCTGCAGGTTTGATATTGGCGAGGAGAACGCACAGTTTGGCAGGTAACATGCTAAACTTAATTTACTTGTCCTGTATGGTTTTGGGTGGAATTGCATGCGTTTTGGCAGATTCTGAAATCCTTTTTGGCTGGAAACCACTGTTACAATCTGGCAACCCGGCTTTGTAGCAGTGATCTTTTTATCTTGTATAAACGATACTCAAAAACGCAAAATCAAACTAAACAAAGCACAAAATATCATTACATAAAGTGTTCGAACATCAAAAAATAATTTACAGATGAAAAAACTCCAGTTATTTGCATACAAAAAGCTCCACCCTGGGAATGTGACCCAAACAGGGTCTTATTTTATTGATCCCCGGATTCAGTGGCTCAGCGCTCGGAGGAATACATCAGTAATCGCTCACTTAGACAGAGGTTGGGTGGGAATGTGCGTCTGTGTGTTTGTGTGCATGTGAGTGTGCGTGCGTTTGGGGGGGGGGGGGTTGTCGAGGGGGAGTGCCAGGCACCTGTTTCATTAGTGCCACACATATTTTCTCTCCTGTCCCCACAAGCTCGTTATGCAAATTTTACTGCTGTCAGGATATATTAGCAATGCCAGGCGGCTGGTTTGTCAGCTCTGTTAATTGCTGTAGGAGACTTCCTTACAAGTAAGCTAGAGATTTTTTTTGTTCTGTCGATTTTGGAGATTTGTTTTCTCACAGACCAACAATTAAAAAAAGGATAATTGCAAAACTTTGGGAAACCAGATTAATGTTTTATAGAGCTTGAGAAGATCACCAAGAAAACTGCTCCTCATGAAATGTATGGAAGCTTCTGGGTTTTGGGAAAGCTTGCTGGGTCAGTAGAATAACATATCAAATACTATACTGTTACCAGAAAACTAGTTTAGCATATGTACTTAATAATTATTTTGTACACACACATGTATATGTGTGTATATATATATATATATATATGTGTGTGTGTGTGTCCATTGTACTGTATTACTTGTAAGTCGCTTTGGATAAAAGCGTCCACAAAATGTAACAACTAGTTCTAATACCTATTGTCTACTTATTTTGACTTTTGGGAAAACATTTCAGGTACTTTCCAAAATTTTGCAGGCGGTGGTGTCAAGTTTGTTGAATTAAAAACTACAACATGTATTTACACTGATAAAGAATTTCCATAATACATATTTTATGCAGAGAGCTTAATCTAGTCAGAGTTTTGTACTTTTCTACCTTTTACATGTTCATCATTTAGCAAACACCTGTATCCACGGCGATTTACATTATAGTCTGAGCAATTGAAAGCATCAACCAAGCATTGGTGAGGTTTGAACCAGTATCCTTTAGATTACTAATCATCTACAACCACAAGGCTACGGCTGTCTTGTTTATTATTTCTAAAAACAAAAAGAGCATTTAGAACAATCAGATGAGATTGTGATTTGGGGTGATTTGGGGTTGCTCGTGCTTCTGATCAACATTTAAGATCTGCAGAACCATGATGGATAAAACCAGGACGATAATAAAGCAACCTGACTGCCAACACTGTGGTCTTACCAGCCATTTTATGGTTTGGTGTGCTGGGGCAGCAGCATCTCTTCAGCAGACGTGAAGAAAATAAACAAAAATTATTAAAAAGGCCGACTCTGTCCTGGGACGCCACTTGGCCTTGGTGGGGACAGAATTATTTTTGCCAAACTGGCATTCATGCTGCAGAGCGACTCCCACCCCATGCATGAGACTCTGGCAGCACTTCGGTCGGCTGTTAGATTCTATAACCAGCACTGCTCCCAGCATAAAAATTAATCCAATAATCGAATCTGTAAATCATAATGTCGTATGTGCAATTATCTGTTAACATGTTTTAGTTTTTCTTAAAATTTTGGCTTTTGATATTTTTATGTATGTACAATAAATTCTTGTGTTGGTAGATGTTCAATATTTTGATTTCTAATGATGATTTTGATTTGGGGGGGGGGCACAAAGTGACTTAGTATTCCTTTGCTGCAATATTGCTCTAAAATTCTTCACTGTCATAAAAATAAAAGATGATCTTATATTACCATCATTGACAAGACGAGTTACTCTAGGCCACCAACACGAAGATGAAGGTTGAAATCTCATTGGTGATATGGACACCAAGATGATTCTGCATTTTTTTACTGGACCAGTAACAACCCTGACCTGGATAAAGTATTGATTACATACAACTGCAAATCACTTATATCAGCACCAGCTTATGGCAGTAGAGCAAGCTGGTCAGTGTTATCGTAAATCTCGTGAACTCTGGGGTCAATACAATAATACAACTTAGATCAAATCAGACAAGTCAGGCATTACAAGCATTAAACTTGAGGCCGTTTAGTTGTCCTATCGGTCAACCAGCATATTTTGGGGGAAGAAGGATGTTGAATGAACACACATCTGATGGTAAGACAAAGAGCCAGACACTTCGTATGTAAACTACATTTCATGCAGCATCAATGGGCAGATTAACAAGAAGGGTAATGACTACCCCAAACCCATAATTGGCCAAGGTCAATTTGATTAATGGGGAAGTGGTAAATGGCATCCCTCATGTTCCTTCAAGAGCACTCTATACTTCAATCCACAAATGCTTAGAGCAACAACGGGGCTGCATGAGCAGAGATCATCCGAATAAGGCAGAGCAATTTATTCCCCATTTTATATAAAATATCAAAACAGACCATTTTTTTTCAAAACTTGTTGTGGCTTCTGGAAAGCAAGCTGCTAAAAGCAAGTATGAATAGGTTACAATAAAGCCTGTGCAAGATAGTAATGAAAAATAACTACCAAAGATCAGGATGTGAGTTGATTGCTTACTGATTTCTAAAAGAAATTAGATTTCTAAATAAAAGTCAGTGAATAAAATACCATCCTGGAATACCATGTAGGATGCAATCACATGGCTTCACACACACACACACACACTACTGTTTAGATTATGTGGTAGACTTTGCAACTAAAGACAAAATGATGGTGAAGAACATTGAAAATGTACGTTTGAATCTAGTTGTACAATCAATTCAGGTGTTTTTATTTTGGGTGGTTTTTTGTGGCATCACAATATTTGGCGAATGTTGACTGGTCTTGTTGTCAATATGGCATAAAATCGATATCATTTGGGTTTGGAACTTCAATGTCTGCAAGAGTAAAACAAACCAGTCACTAACAGCAACCCAACATTTGTCTGCTAGGCCAGTATCATTCCATTCACAAGACATGTTAAGCACTATATAGCGAAAGTCAAGCATCATACATACAATGCATTCGTTAACGGTGTATAAACAAAACTGAATTACACAAAACTATGTTATCGATTATGATGGGATGGTAGCACGCTAGTCAGCAGAGCTTGGACTATGCAGCCACAGTTCCCTAAACTCAGTCAGGCCGTAAACCTGTATACGTAGACAAATAAACATTTAAATTGTATTCTCTCTCTATCTTGAGCGGTCCAGTTTTACAATGAATCACTAAGTGCAAAGCAAGAAGACTGGACTGAGAACCAATCAATCAAAGGGGTTTTAAAATACTGTACATCCTTTGGGAAATGTATGTAGCATTCGACATTCTACAGCAAGTCTACATCACCTGTAATGGTTCCTTAATAAGGAAAGATAGTTGCATTATTTAACATACTAATAGATTTTGACCAACTCCTAAAAGCTTCAACTGTCCCATTAATGTCATCACCATCATCCATAAAATAACATCACATAAAGTAATGGTGTATTCGGTTAGAAGCATTTAATATCGAGGCCAGATCAGGTTTTACAGCTTGAATTAGTTTTAAAATCTTCATGCAGATGTCTTCAAATTATAGATGTGCCCTACACCTATATCAACAGATACCATTAAAAAACCTCGGGTCCAAAGAGCTATATTAAGGGGTGTAATTGTCCCCCATTGAAACAACACAGAAATGTTTTAGTGTTTATAAAACCCATTTGTGCTCACACGGTAAACACTGTAACCCTTCGATTTGGCAACGGTTTGGCAAAATAAGCATCCCAGTAAACTAAACTGTTCCATCAGGCATCCTAAATGGTTCTTCATCAAAACTTCTAATAGGCTAAGTGGAGTAGTATCACCTCACAGCAAGAAGGTGCCGGGTTTGAACCCCAAAGTTCACACATTCTGTGTGGAGTTTGCATGACTTCCAAAAACATGTACGGTGAACTGAATGTATGAACAAAATGACTGTCCAGGACTTGTAAAATGATCCAACTTGTGTGATGAAGAGCTGCCATGTCTGGAACCTAAAAAGGAATGGAACCTAAAAAAGTGTCAAGCAAGACGGTAAATAGCCTAAGAAATAAATAAACACACCCTAACAGAGATCTTATTGTGTTCATCCTACCAAATTCAATGACTTCAACTTAATAGCTGGTTTATTCTTGGTTATAAACAACTCATCATTAATAGTAATAGTTAATGCAGCTATAGAGGCCTGGTTAGGTCCAGTGCTTTGTCTGGTCCCTTCTACATGGATGGATGGATGGATGGATGGATGGGTGGATGGGGGGGTGTATAACAGGACAGAAACAATAGGTTTGCACCAGTCGAGTAGAATCGTGAATACAGTACAAAACTCACATGTGTTTTGGTGAAGTGGAAGTGGAACTTACCGGGGGTCGATTTTGGGGGAACATGATGAGCCAGGGAGGGGTGAACGTTGTTCTTCAAAAGGTTCTGTTGCAGAATGAGGAGTTTGAACCAAACACTGAGCTCAGAGATGCATTAGTCCTGGTTTGGGTTGTGGGTTTAATCTGCGATCATTTCCTCACTCACTTCGGTTTCCTTTGTTCTGGTTCTCGAGGAGGAGGAAAACAGCACCGCGCTACCCGAGATGCCTCCAGCGGCTCTTCCACCCCACAAACTAGGGAATAAAACACTCGCTTTGTGGACACCGATTCCCACCCCGATGTGAGTCTTCGAAATAGGAAAATGCTCCAAAAATACGGGTTTGTAGGTCTGGGAAGGAGGACCAGACATCCAACGCGACTACAGCCTCTATTGTCTCTCCACCGTCCCGCTCCTTCCCTGCTTCGGCTTCTTTCTTTCTGCTTCCTTTGCTGAACCTCCACCGCCTTTTCAATGGGACATTTGAGACCAGTTCTTTTCTTGTGGGAAACACGCACAAATCCCTCCCGCGGCGTGTAAGAGAGGGAGGGAGGGAGGGCGCCTATCTGCCTATGTCTATGCCTATCTAAACGCCTTCTCTTCCCCCAGCACTCATTAATAAATACATACATATAGATTCATCCAATCATCCACATAACAGACACGGAATAAACCTGAAGATAATTGTCTTTAATATAAAAGCAAAGACAACCTGAAAACTACATTTTTTTTCACTTTCACAAAATAAGACCCAATAAAGCCGATCTGGGGTTTGTTTTAATGTTGATCACTTTTATATTAAAGTATAAATCATCGACTGCGATGGATCAGAGATTGAATGAAATCTCCACGTGGGGTTTGACCCAGACACAATCAACCGTTGGAAGAGTAGCCAATCAAATAGCAGGACTCCCACGTGGGGTCGACCGGCTAGTATTTCATTGGCCAGCCTCGCTACTACGGCTCCTGGCACGTCAATCAACGCTTCAACGACCAGGGAAAATAGTTAACCCTTTCACTGCACCCGGGAATGCCGCTTTAGAACCAAATTTAGGATGAACGAATTTAACAAATAAATTATTTTTTAGAATGAATTCATTATAATACTGTTATGCATAGAATATCAACAGCATTCATATGTACACTTACACTTTTAGTATTTAACAAACGTGTTTATTTTTTCAAGCAACTGTGTGTGAAGGCCTTGCTCAGGGGCCCAACTGTGTCAGAGTAGCCATGATGATTTTTGAACGGGCAACATTCAGGTTACAAGTCAAGTACCTTGACCGCCAACGTGCCACCGGCCTCAGCAACAGTTTTAACATAACATTTATTGACTCTTTCCAATTCCAATTAGCATGTGACAAAAATTCTGGTAACATTTTTTGCTCTCTATACGAGTTGCCAGCCATGTTGGTAAGATCAACAAGTAAAACTTTTGTGTTAACAAACACATTTTCGGTCCAAGCCAGTTAGAGGACGTCAATGGACTTTAAAATCTTGAATCTGAAAAGCCATCCAACCAGTCTCAACCTCGTCCACCTTCACTGATGAACAACACTGTCTTCTGTTTTCAAAAACCATTGAACTATATATCATTTGCTATGTAGGAAAATGTCCTGGCAGTGTTTATTGGTGTGCCAAGGGCACAAGTCCCACAGCCAGGCCCATAATTGGAGATTTCAGACGGCGAAAAGTCATTTTCTAACAGCAAGAAATCACAACCTGCCTCAGGTGAAAGAGGAGAAACGCAGTGTAAGAAAAAATAGATATGTTTAAAATAGTATATATATAAAAAATGGAGGTGTTACATGAGGAGCAGGAGTTGCAAATTATTACCTTTTTCTTTTCTATGAATTTTAATGTCATGAGTCCGTCTTGTCCCGAGCTGTCAGAACTATAAATAAGTTCATGCTGAACTGAATTGCAGCGTGCACCATGTTTTTGTGTGCTCTGCAGAATGATTTACATGTACTGTGACATTATTAAATGTGATAATAAGCAGTCTATTCCATAGAATTTTGAGTACAGTACAAGAATTTGTGGGTGTATTTTTTTTAAAAAGGCACAACATTTTACATAGGTAACCATGAATATTACAGCTCATGTGTTTATTCTTATTTTGGGGTGTGTGGAGGTCATTTTGTGAACAAACGATATGCTAAAATGTGTATCACTGCTGTCTGAAAAAAACACACATCTCCATCTTTAGAGTTTGTACCTTTTTTATCAGAGGATTGTAAGTTTAATTGTCAATGTTTTGATGAAAGTGAATATCTTCTATTATTAATTCTATTATCTATTTTTCCAAAGACAGCGATGGTGTGCTGAAATATGTTTGACTGTAGCACATTCATTCTTCATGCATTTTAAAGATGGCATGTGCTGTTGACCGACTGAACATTTGCTGGCTGGTGTAAAAGAACAGAGACGTTGCATTTTGCAGTTGCAATGACACCAAACCAAATCGTCATCAAATGTGCATCAGACAATTATCATGGGATGAATAAAAAACAAATCGTGTTTGTAAGCACAAACAGCATGCCACCACATCTGTCATTTTGTCAGAATGTATTGCTTAGAAACCTCACATATTGTATTGTATCATCATCAGAAGGAGATTCATTGGCTTACATAACAACATAGACCAACACATAATACATATTTATTAATTATTGGACATAAAAAGGTACAACGTTGACCCTAAAATACTGAATATATCACAACACACACACACACACACACACACACACACACACACACACACACACACA
>JAOUQU010171305.1:0-14628 GCA_028566735.1 Ammoglanis amapaensis | reverse complement strand
CTCTCTCTCTCTCTCTCTCTCTCTCTCTCTCTCTCTCTCTCTCTCTCTCACACACACACACACACACACACACACATGGCTTGTTGCTCTGATCTCTGAGTGATCCTTCAGATGATTTCGATGCTGAACAGGAGATGCAATAGGACTGGACTCTGACCGGTACAGACTACAAACAGGATGAATGTGGACTCTGACTGTTTCAGACAGAATGAATGTGGACTTTGACTGCTACTAATAAAAGTATTTCACTCTCAGTTGTACTGTTTATTACTCTGTATGTGATGAACAAACCTAAATTGATTTCAGTTAACTTCTAACCTTCACACACGATAAGAAAAGAAATCAAGATAAAAATAATAATTACGAAAAAATAAAAGAAACAAATAGCAGGTTAGTAAAATCATAGATGCTCAGGATTACAGCTTAAAAGTCTCAGGAGTTCTTCTTATTAGAAAAGCTGCAACCGGTAATAATTACCACTGTACACTACACACCATTCCCCTATAATGCATGACTGCAAGGCTAACCACAGTGTCTTTAAGGACAGAATTGTTTGTTTTGATGTACATAACACAGTCAGCAAGGAATCAGATCAAGGATGAGAATGAGGACAAGAATCAATAACATTGTTTTCTATCTGTGTGTGTGCGTGTAAATGTGATTATATGTGTGTGTGTGTGTAAGTGTATTTGTTTAAATGTGCATGCATAGGTGTGTGTGTGAGCGTGTGTTTGTGGATATCATTGTTCTGCTGGGTTGGAAACACAAACACCAGAAGAGAAAGCGAAAGGAGTTTTAAGGTCAGACATAAAAATAATAATTGTACTGGAGGAGAGTTTGCTGAAGGATCCAATCTGCTCATCAACATGGTTCAGTCATGAACACATGACCTCACACAACTGAACAACAGTCTGTGTGACTGCAACAACAACCAGCCTGTGCATGAAAACTGGTTTCAACCAGTCAACCAAACCAGATCAACATCACACAGGCGTGTGTGGATATTTGCACACATTTATTTGCCACTTTATTAGAAACTCATAGTACCTTATTTTGATTATGTTCTATATGAATTTTTTTTGTTTGTTTTTTAAGATATGATTTTGTCAGATTATGCTTTATATTTTTGTTATATTCATGATATGAAATGATTCACCAGTACACAAGATTATATCAAACACAATCATGGACAATTTTGCTTCTTCAGTTCACATCATCTGCATGTTTCATTGTGATTGTGAGATGAAACCGGAGCACAAACACTGACACTGGAAAAACATGCAAACTACACATAGAAAGGATGTAAATATATTTATTTAATGTATCTTGTTTCTGTATCTGTTTAACCTGTATTTTGCAAATAGTCTATTAAATATATTGTAATAATGTCTATCGTAAAAAGCGCTATATATATAAATTGACTTGACGTAAAGAATTAATAGAAATACGTAAACATTGTAAATAAAGTAAATAAATAAATAAATAACATTGTTGGCATTGGCTCAATTATAAAATTTTGTACTGTGTTTGTGGAAGCGCAGTCCATTTTCGAACGTTTCTTTTAGATAATTTATTGTATTGTGGCTAAGCACATAATAATAAAAATTTACTGCTAGTTTTACTATGACTATCAAACCTCGGGTTTTCAGGCTTAGAAGGTAGAACTGGATGCATTTGAAGGATGATGCTGTGACAGCACCTTAAAATGTCTAGTCGAGATATCAAACACATTTTCAGCAATTAACAGACGACTTTATCTTTTCCTTTATTTACCTGATGGCATCATTCAAGGGCCCAAGTCCTGCACCCTAGTGTAGTCAATCAGGATGGACGAGGACTACAGAGAATGTAACATGCTCCTCCATAATTCTTTCATGCTTTGAACAAATTATCACTGTGCACCAGTATACCCCATCATCCAGATGTGAGTAGAGTAACCGAGGGTCCGGTTATGTGCTCACATACAGGATATATGGCTCCCCTGTCGGGTTCCTGACCTGACTATCTGAAAATAAACTCTTCTTCACACGAGACCGTCTCAGAGCTATATAAAACTCATTCATTTGGACTGAGACATGATGCAGAACTAATTCAGGAGTTAGATTTCACATCTGGATGTATGCGTCCCCCAAAATAAACTGGAGAATTTTGAATAGTTCTAACCAGCAGCTGTAAGATGTTTTTTGACCTTGACTTTGTATTCGGTCTTGATGTTTACAACTCACATTCCAGCTCTGTTTTTACTCCTTGTAGTGATGCAGGAAGGTAACCAGGGACACTGTAACCTGTGGATGGACCTTTGGACAACATAGATGTGTTAGTCATAAACATTTCTCTGTCCAATCAATGCCCCAAATGAACCAACTCCCATTACAAGAGAGCAAAGTCTTACCAGAGGCATTACACACCAGATGTGTGTGTACTTTAGAGATCTGAACGTTCCAAAGCACACACACCAGAAACATGGTTTCATCCAGTGACACACTTTTAGCACGTGGAATTATCAGGGCATTTTATAACTGAGTTACACAAAACAGATAAATACTTACAGATCGCTAGAAATAGTCGTTTCCATTTTGGGTATTGTTGGCTTATTGTCAGCAGAATCTCATTACAATTATCAAAGCTATTTAGTTCTTTTATATACATGCATGAGTGGCACCGTTCAGCTCTTTAACTTACTAACCAACTTAGAAGACATACTATTCACCAGCAGTCTGGTAAAGTTGAAACCCCAAATTATATTACTATACCAGGTCTAACCGAAACACTTGGAATGTAAAGAACATCACGATCAGCTCAGACAAAAGATTAGTTAGATAGATTCCTCTGGTACTCTAGTCCTGCTGAACCACAGATATTACAGATGTTCTCATTAGCATCTGCTCCGCTATACATCAATAATTTGTCAAATGTTATGTGCATTGTAATAATAAATGCAATTAAAAATGTTAATTTAAGAAAAGTACAACGAAGCTTAAAGTACAGTATCACATATGAAAAGTTATTACTAATAAACTAAATGCTATCATTTTAAAAATACAATTTTATAACATATTTTTCTTTTATTCTCACAATATAAAAAGAATAGTTTTTTCACTGGCTTTTTAATTACGTTTTAATCGGATTAAAGTGAATTATTTATGATTTTATTACCGTTTTTGTTTCTGACAACTGCAAACGCCGTTGCGTCACGTTCATTACTAACAATTCATCCAGACTCTCAGCGCCGTCTGCTGGATCAGTTTCCACACTACAGCGCTCAAAGTATTATGACGTCATATACACATATAGACCAGAAACAGGATGCTCCTGCCACTGCGACCACGATCAGGATAAATCAATGGTTTAAAATGAGACCACATACCTCAATTAATTAACTAGTTAATTAACGTTCAGTGCGTCCCAAATCATCAACATACAAACAATACATCTTCACAAAAACATAAATAACAACAGGAACTCAAAATGTAACACAGAAAGACACACACACACACACCAACAAATCTCATATATTTATTACGGACATTTGTTAAACCACAGCGGATTTTATTATTGTAATATTGTAATTTTAATCTTATAAAAAGTTTAATATTGGCAGGGTAACAGCGTGTGATTCTGTCCTGGGCTCGATTTCTTACTGTGTGGAATTTTTTTTGTGGAGTCACCACAAAACGATTAATTTAACTATCACTAAGGTGTAATAAATACATTATACATGTAATATCTAAAGCTTTATTATTGATCGAGTCACACAAACATTTACCTGAGCGCAGACTTACAAAAATTCATTTATAGAACACGAGGGTCGCACAGACATCTTAACAATAAGGTACTTCAATTAAAAATAACTTAAATCCCAGAATAAAGATTTTAGAGACCATGTACTGCGTTTAAAACGAATCGATTCCATGAATCAACTCCCAAGATTTGGATTCTTTTATAAGCTCAACCATGTGTGGCCCAAATTCTATGCTAAACCTTTCTGTACATATTCAAAACAATAATTTTATGATCTGATATGAAGAAAATCTAATAGCACAAAATTCGGGTGTGTTGTTGATTTTATTTTGTTCGTTTCAATTTGGTTGGCTTGATTTAAAAAATGTTGTTGTAGATTTTAGCTAATCAACATTGTACAATAAATAATAACTCATAAGCAGAGCATCACAAATATAAAGGCAAAGCCATACACATAGAGCAAACACACTAACTACAAGTGTGCATGTCATATTGTTTTGTGGAAAGAGGTCGTGTCAATATGTTGTGATGGAGAAGTACAAAATTGACATGTTGATGGAGGGTTGAGATCCTTTTCCCAGCCACCCAAGAGGGATGGCGATCACAGCTGAGTCTGGTTCCTCTCAATGTTCTTCTCAGTATTTTAGGGAGTTTTTCCTGCCACAATCGCCATCTGCTTGGTCTACAGGTTTTTTTATTCTGGTGGTTTAAAACTCTGTAAAGCTGCATTGTAAAAAGTGCTATATGAATAAAACTTGACTAGTTCCAGTTTAACGTTCCAGGTCTAAAGTGCGAGGTGGTGGTGGTGGCTCTTTTCCTGTGCAGCACAGTGTAACACTCTTCCTCATCCCGTTACTGAGCAGTACATACAGCACCGGGTCGACTACACTGTTCAGGCTGGACAGGACCAACACACAGGAGAAGTAAAAGTGCTGTGCCTGCTCGAAGCTGCAGTACTTTTCACACTCCAGCATAAAGAAAGCGACTGAGCGCACCAGGAGCTGGACGTGATACGGGGCAAAGCAGATGGAGAAGATCCCGATCACGCCTCCCGACAGCAGCTTGACCTTCCTCTTGCCCTGCTCGTCTAGACCCACGCTCAGCTTCACCTTGCTCAATATTTGCCAATAACATACAGCCAGCACCAGCAGGGGAAGCAGAAAGCCCAGCATCACGCGTAGCAGATTAAACAGCGCCACCCGGCTGGTCATGGGGTAGGTCTCATAACACCGGTCGTGGCGGTCCAATGGCTCATTCACCTCGTCCATCACAGCTACCACCACATGCATGCTGATGATGAGGGCGATGATGAGGATGCAGGTTAGCCAGGCGTACCTGTACCTGCGAAAGGTTTTGGTCTTCAGAGGGAAGGTGACGGCCAGGCAGCGGTCCACCGAGATGCAACACAGCAGATAGATGCTGATGTAGGTGTTGGAGTAGAAGACGAAGCCGGCCAGCTTGCACGCGTTCGGACCGAGCATCCAGCGGTGGTTGTGGTGGAAATAGTGGATCCACAGTGGCATGGTCAAGATGTACAGCACATCAGAGACCGACAGGCTGAGCAAGTAAACACCCAGAACATTCCTGCCCCGCACCTGCTGGATCACAGGCCAGGCCGTCAGCACATTAAAGACCAGGCCCAGTATAAAGGCTATTATGTAGAACGCCATCAGCATGACGCTAATGGGACTGTTTGCTTCTATCTGTACACACGTCTGGTTCGTAGTCTCATTAAACATGATCTCACAAGCTTGACCCATCTTCAACATCTGGAGAGAGAGTCAGAGCATAGCAAAAGGTCTCAGGTACAAACACTTTTGATTCCAAGATGTATACAATGACTTAAGTAACAGTTTCAGTGACGCCCGTCTCAGTTTCATACATAAAGGTAAAACATTTGCGTAACATATCCCCACTACTAACAGGTCCCTAACAGAGATGATCATGTTACGTTATTGTACATGGTACCTCTCACTGCTCAGAGTCAGAACACAGGGTGGGACTCAATCACATCAAAGTGTCGCAAATACAAACAATTTCCAAGATGTTTGTTTATCGTTTAATAATTAATTTGAATATTAATTTAGTGTTTATCACTAAATTGAAACTTCTTCTAGGAGCAATCAAAAAGCGGACAAACTGACTGGCTGATTGTCAGTTTCACAAACGGTTCACACATACTTACACACATATACACACCAACGCACACTTACACATATAAACCACTTTTCTCAAGCAGACTGAATGATTTCTGGTTGCTTTGTCAAAACCCCCAGATGGAGAACATTTTGTCATTAGTTTTGATGAAATTTGTGGTTAACAAATTTTCCCCTTCGAGTTTCAGTTTCTGTATTTCACTTTTTAACCATGGTAACTTACGACATCTCTCTAAACCTTACAGTCAGAGAAGCAGCACAAACATTTCTGTTACTAACACCAAGACCCCTAGCTTAGTCAGGCTTAGTTCCACAATGAGAATAAAGAAAGAGAGAGAGAGAGAGAGAGAGAGAGAGAGAGAGAGTGGGTGAGTGAGTAGGTGAAAATGAGCTAACTGGAATTACTTTGTAATTGTAATACTTTTCAATTTTTCTGCTAATTATTTTTTCTTCTGTATGGCAAGATTTGTACTTCAGTAATGTAACAATAAAAATTAATTTTCATTCTTTTCAACATCGTAGTTGTAACACTTTTAACAGGTCTGGGTTGTGATAAGACAGATCAGTTGTAACATTCTTAATGGTGTCAGTTTCCTAATCTTGTGCAGGTTCCACTGTATCTGAGCTTTTCTGTGTATTCTGGTCATTTCAGGAACAACAGTTTGAGCTTTAGTAATTTGTCCGATGGATCGATGAGGCTCCTTGAGCCCTTATACTTGACCCCTGCAGAGCGGGATCACCCCACAAGAGTTGCAGTTCCACATATTCTCCGACCTGCTCTTCTCCGTTTCCTTCACTCACCAATTTGGTCCCAATCTCCTTTATTTTCTTTCTTCATTTGCTTTTGTAATAATTAATCACAATCTCGATCATTTTAAACTCGACTGCAGAAACACTTTATAGGTAGAATGGTTAGTAGCATTTAACAGCCCGAAAGTCTGCATGGGTTTCCTGCAACAGTCCAAAAAAAATTAAGACAATTCGAGTTGAATTGGAGACACGAAATTATCCGTGATTGTGTTTGATATAAACTTACTGTACTGGTAAATATTGTGTAATGAAAATTGTGCATCTGTCATGAATGTAACCAAAGTGTAAAACACGACGTGCCAAATCATAATATTTACATTTATTTTTTTTAGTGTGGCCACTGTATGTAGTGACTGTATGGGACAGTGTAGCCTAGTAAGTTGAGCTTGAACCCAAAGGTTGGTGGTTCAAATCCGCGCTCTGCTACACAGTTACTGCAGGGTACTTGAGCGAGACCCTTAACCCTGTCTGCTCCAGGGGCGCCGTACGTTGGCAGACCCTGCGCTCTGACCCCAACTTCCAGACAAGTTGGGCTATGCGAAGAAAAACATTTCATTGTACTGTACATCTGTATAAGTGTAATGACAAATACAATTTGAAATTTTTATAATTTGAAATACAGAACATTTTCGTACCTTTTCCAAATAATGTTCAGCTCATGACTGCATTTTCTACATACCTTCTGGCACCGTCAGCTTTCTTTGTTTTGCTTATTTTAGTCGTGATTATGTACACAAAAATCACTGCAAATTCGCACTTCAGTTGTTTACTAACCAGTGGCTCCAAAGTGATGGAACATCAGAGAATTTCAACGAATGACGACGTCGACTAGTATTATAGCATAGTATAATATTGTGAATGAATATATTGCGAGTAAATAATGGTTAAAATCCACACACAGTGACATCACAGGCTTGCTTGAAAGTGTTGGAAATTATTTGAAAAACAAACCAGGGTCTTTGTTTTATTTTCTGCCATTTCTACCTACTGCTCCACCATGTCACCATGATTGATCACTAGTCCAATAGTTTAAAACTAGAGCTATCACTGCCATACCACAACCTATCTTCAACATCTGCTTTAATCACATCTCTGTGTGAACTAGTGAGTGTATGTGTATTTCAGGTGCCCAGTGTTTATAATGTGCTGCACTCACTTTTTACATAAAGATAGACCCCCTAGAATAATGACCAGACAAAACACGGTGAAATAATAATAGTTTTATAAAATTTGTTGTTTTTATTTTGTTGCTTTTGTTGTTGTGTACTGTGAAAGGACTTTAGTCTATGGGACTTTTGACTTTATTTTTAAAAATCTTATATAATTTTTATATTTGTATATATATATTTTTATTTATCTTATTTCACTATGTAAAAGTGTATGAAAGTTAAGCTTCTTGCATCTTACATTGGCTTAAGTGACTGTCCCTTCTTCAAAGTAGTTAGCCTTTTCAGTGCAGAAAACTCAGCAATTAAATAAACTGGGCTATAGAGAGAAATAGCAATTGCTTTGGGGAATTAAAGGGAAATACTTCTAGTCTATATTGATCAAGCATAAAGTAGTGCAACGTTTCCTATGTGGAACGTTTCTGCATGTATACTAAGTCCTTATGAGCTGTTTAAATGGAATAAATGGGTGTCTCCTAGTTTCTATAGTAGTTTAATCTTATATTGACTTTTAATCACTTGCATATATTATTATTTGACCTGTCAACTTTATTTAATTAAGTAGTAAGGATCAATTATTGTATTCGTGCCTACCAAGTGTGGACAGTAAAGAATTTACCCCTTTATAATGTTATTTCTTATCATCATATTTTAGCACTAAGATAGCACTAGTGATTTCACTAGTAGTTTCAGGATTGTTTTCCATAATTTGTTATCCATAAGTGTTTTCCATAATTTAAAAAAGGCTTGAATGCTGATTCATCTGACGACAATGCAATGGTCCATCTGAGATACCACTAAGCCCAGAGAAGTCTGTAAAAAAAGTTAGTGCATCATAGCAATTTAACAGTGCACATGCACAGTTACACATTTTAGTTGCTTTATCCAGACAGAAATCAGTCCTTTAACTACACCAGCAACGTGTTGCCAGTTTAATCTAAGAGGTAATTAACCTTAGAGAATTCTGAAGTAAACTCTTGGTGCAATGGCAACTCTCTTAATAAGGTTTGGAATTGTTTTTGAAGGGGACAGGGGCTGAAAACATTATAGGTTCTGATACACTTTTAGATTTGATGGATGGTCTTTCTCAGTTTGTACTTAACCATAGCCCTGTTCCTCTAATGCTTTGCCCTTTGAAGAGAAATACATTATGCCTATTTCTTAAATGACCACTGCTATTGAATTCCCACTGGCTGTCAGCCTGCTATCAGCATCTTCACAATATTCAGGTGTCCTAACCTCCACAATAGAATTATATCAACATGCTGTTTGGTCTGGGAAGATGGCCAAAAAGACAATAAAGGTTGTGTGTGTTCTTCTTTTGAGTACGGGAACCATCAAGTGTTAGACTCAAAGGTAGATGTAAGTCAAATATGATGAGTGGTTCACTTACAATCAAGATGGAGGTTGAGAAGGGATGAAAAGCAGAACCGGAAACAGATTACGCGAGGTCTGAAAATTTAAACCTTTTAATACCAATTAGCAAATGTGGCAAGTTGCTGTTTAACTTTATTATTATATTATAACTTTATATATATTATAACTTTATTATATTATAACTTTATTATATTATAACTTTATTATATTATTTATTATATTTCACAATGTATCATAATACAGAGTTTGTGTCTTATTGAAGAGAGTGCACACTGAAAAACAGGGCTTTTGAGCGTTTTGCATTTTGCACTTAACCCAGGTTGTGCTTGTCAGTTGCCTCTATTACAATTGTCTTTGATCACTCAGTGCTTATTAAAGTACATTTTTGGACTTGCTTTCTATCAGCTTCTCATCACTTATTGTAATTGTTTAATTGAAGAAAACATAGTTAGCGAAAGCTGAAATGTCTCACTTGTGATTTCAGTTTGTTTTGTTTAGAATGCCACACAGACTCAAAAGACCAACGAGTCAATAGTATAAATCAATCGGCTAAATTAATGCCATCTTTAAAGATTTGGGGAATGGATTCTAGAATGAAAGTGTGCATGCTCTCATAAGCATGAAATAGTGTACACACCAAAAGAACATTTGATTTATAAAACATGCCCTTGTAGGCTGTTTCTGCTTTATGAACCACAATCTACTTCAAAATTTGCACAGGTGAACCAGCCTTGTATTCTACCTCAATACCACCCACATGGTGGTCCATCAAAATCATTCTATGAATATGCGAGCACTTGGTTTCCTAGATTAATTGTTTAATAACACCTGGCCAATTAATTGATATAATATTGATTATTTCACTATGAAAGAGCTTAGTATTCGCTACTGAAGCTTAACTGTTGGAAATGGATGATCCTGCACTGCTGCTGGGTTTAGCAGACAGATCTGTACTGATAACAAATCTGTAGACACATGGTTTAAAGTTTGGGTAGATTTATTAGCACTGGAACACTGGAAAATAAAAGGCGTTGATTTAAATGAACTTTAAATGATTTTTAAATAAGCCAAACACATTTATTCACATTTAAAATACAAGTAGTTTGCTAATTGTAAATTTACATGCAGTTGCGACCAAATTTAAGAACCACTGGCATTCATTAACATGCACATGTTCTACTAATGAATCTTTTGCTTAAGAATTGCTCCTGAATTGACTGGAACTATTTTACTCTGCATTTAAAAACAGTTTGCTCATGTTTTCAGAAAAGCTTCACGAATGTCACCCGTTAACTATAGAAACAACAAAAGTTACCCGATGTCGAGTTTGGGATAGGACGGAACTTTCACTTCACTTCACTTGAAAGGATCAGACTCATCCATCTGCTTTCTGCATGGTTTGGGTTTTAGGAAAACTGTACCACAATAAAGTTGATTTCAAGCTATCCAAGTCACATTGTGTGCTTATAGATAAATTTTACAACAGAAAAAGCTGAATTAACATTGTCATTTATTTATATAATCAATCCAATAATTTCATTTGTTACATTACTGGTGATGGAACAAAAATGTATTTGTTAAGAATAAATTTATATTATATAATAATATAATAATAATCCTAAATGCATCTATTAATTTAGTGTGAGGTGTCATGGTAGGTCAGTGGGTAAAGGCTGATTTATATATCTGCCTCTGTTCTACGCAATACCAATCACCTAAATGACATTGTTTTCCTTTTATAGTTCTGCCTCGAAGTCATACTGTATGCATCGCGAAGTAAGTAAGGTCCTGTCTGTGTGGAGCTTGCATGTTTTTCCTGTGTCTGTGTGGGTTTACTTTGGCTACCATGGTTTCTATCATCGTTACAGTCTAAAAATATGCAAGTGAGTCGATTTAGAGAATGTCTGACTTCGATAAAACTTTATGAATCTTCTTAAATGATTATTTACTCATATTTACCAATAAATTACAATCCTACTAAGTAAATAAGCAAAAATAATTCCTTAATCTGGAAATGAATGATTTTTATTTCAGTCAGTTAAGTTACAATAAAAATTTTATTAAAACCTAAATTAATCTCGAACACCCACCCACAGTAAAATTACTTTATTAAATTCTCTCACAGTCTAACAGCATTTTCTTCAAAATAAAAAGCCATTCTAAATACATAAACTAAAGGTCAACAACAAAAATGTAAACATATGAGCAAGAAACACTCGATTTTCAGATAAGCTATTATTTTTTTCACAGAAACAAAGGCAGGTCTAATATTGTGGTATAGAAACTTGCAGCCTCAATTTCGCAAAGCATTCAAGCATTGAATGGGTTTAACAAAGGGCCATTCATGACACTCACTGTATTGCATGTGCAGTAAACCATATACTATCGTTTCAAGAAATTAAACTTCATACCAGAGTTGTTTAAACTGCAATGGATTTTTGATTGCTGAACTAGACTGACACATGCTAGGCCAAAACTATGGCGCTTATCATCTTTATGCAGCCATTCAAACTGTATCATCTATAGCTGTACACAATACATGGGCACCCTTCCTAATCAAATAGTTTAGTTTTAAAGGGCAGATTGAGATAGTTTGGACATTTGCAGATAGGAGGATGTTAGAGATAAAGCTGTGAGGCAGCTGTGGACTCAATGCAGATGCCAATTCAGAACGTGCAAAAGATGCACATGACAGGGTGAGGTGGAAAAGACTGACTCTCTGTGGTGACCCTTGATAAAGGTAACGACCAAACCATTCTCTTTAAAAGAGAGACATTTCATTCTTTGCAATTCACACATACCAGACATCTCTGAAACATCTAACTGAGCAACTAAAATATGCTGAAAAATGCAGTTCATTCCATCATTTTATACATTCCCATGTTACAATAATATTTTGTGCTGTACATTTTGTTTATTTATGTTCCTGCTAATAAAGTCTTATCTTTATTAGCATCTTTAGATACACAGCAAATGTCTAGTTTAGGTATGGCTTAATACATAACAAAAATAGATTTCTCTCTCTATAAAGAGGCAGAGCCACACTCATTTCCATGACAGTGAACAGTAAATTGCCAGGTTATCAGTGGAAACTACAGCCTTTTTCTTCACTGTCTTCAACACCCACAAACCCCACTAACGATCACTTCCAAAGCATCGATTGCAAACCACATGACATGTCAGAGAGTGAGCCTGCTTTTGTACTGAATTACATGATTGTTTTAAATGGACATTTGATGCAAATTTCACTTTTTGCACATTTTAATACTTACATGTGGGTCTCTGTTGTTCTTACAAACACTCCAACATTCAATTCATTTGTTTTGTATAAATTATTAAAAATAGTTTGGTGTCAGAAAAAATAAGCTTTTTGAACTTCCATGGTGTTGTGATGTAATAATGGCATGATTTGTATTTAAATGGTACTTCTCTGGTATCACATGGCAACCCCCCACCAGAACGTCATCCAAAAGATTTGATTCTCTGTTTCTCCGAAGACTCTCCGGTTAATTGACGATTGTCCTCAGCAGCATCTTGATTAGACTATTGCAATGTTATGCTCCATGGGCTTTGCCTCGCGGATTCTTACTTGCAAAAAAATTATGACCACATCACCTTGGTCCTAGAGAAGCTCCACTGGTTGCCCATTACATTGTGCATATGTTACAAAATGCTTACCAACTGCTTATCATTAAGCCACTTACTCTGAACAATGTGGGTGGATTGATTCTTTAGTGTGGCTACCCCCTCACTCTGAAACTCTCTTTTTTCCCTTTTTGTTCATCTACTTTACTACCTGAATTTAAAACTTCGCTAAAACTCTTATGTGTACTACATGTAACTTAATTATTATTATTATTCAAAGTTTGTGAGATGAGTGGTACAGTTACTGGTAAAGGAAAGGCTGCAATGCAACAGCTCCTTCCCCAGTCCATGAACAGTTGATAAGGATCTATTGTTAAGGAGCTTTTGTATGTGAACGGCAGACTGCTTTGATAACTACAGACATATAAGTACATATACTGACTTTTCAAATAATGACTTTTTTTGTTGTATGAACAAGGTTTTCCAGGGTTTGCATTAAAGGGAACATCCCTGTGGTTTTCTCCATTCTAAATTACACCATAGAGTCATTTTTCAGAATATTTTCTGAAAGTAATGCATGTTTTACAGAAACATCATTTAAAATTAGATCTATTTAATGAGTATCTCTATTGGCTCCACATTTTTAGCAACATTCTACATCCAGCCAGCTTAAATTGTACTGTACTGAAGTGATATTCTTTCCTTTTAAGCTTACATTTCTAGGCAGCATTACCTCAAGCGGTTACTTAATAGGCTTTAATGATAAAAAAACATCATTAATTTATTCTTTACTCTTTAATCACTGACTACAAGTCATGCTCTATAGAAAATTCTGTGTTGTTGAGAAAAAAGGGATAACTAAAAACGATGTGGACCAATGGAGAACATGTGAAAGCATCCAGGATCCAGGATGCAAACGTATTATGGAACTGATAATCAGTGCTGCTGTGGTTTGAACTGTTATAATTAGAAGCTAGCGTATGCCTGTTTCAAACGATCTCTTTTAGGAATCCCTGGAATCCCTCTGGGCTGTGTGTTGAGACCCTCCACTTAATGATGAGACTCAAAAACAAATAGACTCAGAAACAGCTTTTTTAGAAGCAGTAAAACTCTTAAACTTTTTTAGGGAGAAATTGAACACACACACACACACACACGCACACAGTGCAACTTTTGCAACACTGAATGCTTTACCTGTACTTTTGATCCCATTGCTGCTACTTGTGATTGTGACTTGATTGCTGATACTTTTTATTGCACAAACTTGATCACTTTGTTTAATTTGTATTATCTTATTTTATTAGTAGTTTAATAATATTTATACTATTTTTATTCCTATTCATTTAAAATTACTTGTACTCTTGGGTGAAGGTACCCAACCTTATGTTTACAATATTGTTCAAAACACAAATTGTAAATTATCAGATTTATAGGCATTAGGAGTCTTAACATAACAAATTTTGTTTTTCTTTAACCATCTCTACTTTTTATCCAGTGCTAAACAGCCATGAGGGAGAGTTTTATTATTTTTTTGTGAAATCCTTGTTGTCTTATTTGGAATAAAAAGTCAGGACATTTGTTTACTGTCATAATATTAACTGCACTTTTAAATGCATTGGTCATTTTGTCAGATTCAGTGTTTTTTTGGCATGATAGCCCAGACTGATATACTGTCTCTCAGTTTACTTATGTATCTCATCTTTAAATGTATGCACGTACACACACACACACACGCACGCACGCACGCACGCACGCACGCACGCACGCACGCACGCACGCACACACACACACAC
>JAOUQU010171087.1:0-14631 GCA_028566735.1 Ammoglanis amapaensis | reverse complement strand
GGAGAACATGCAAACTTCCGCACAGAAAGTCCCCAGCCCGACCCGGGGATCGAACCCGGGACTTCTTGCTGTGAGGCTACAGTGCTGAACCACTCAGCCACCGTGCCGCCATAATACTTTACGATAATACAAAAAAATCGATAACAAACTGAATCGTATCACATCGTAGACGTCGAGTGAATCGTTACATCCCTATGAACTCATTTGGTTTTCTAGCCAACACTGTTATCTTTACATCACAGCAGTGTGATTGCATCGTTACTTGTGTTTGATGGTATTTATAGGTGTGTGTATGTGATGATAAACCCCACATTGATGGTAATGTCCCATATTGTATTTTTTATATGCTGCTTTTTGTCTACATATTATGTTATTCATGTAATCATTTACATACAACACACACAAACCCACTTAAAGCTGAGTGGCGTCTGATTGGCTGCTCTCCCTCCTCTCTCTTACTAAAGGACTCTGCATCGCCCGATGACGTGTGGTAGCGTTTCACATCCCACACACCTTCAGCACCACATCATCGACTTCTGTCTTACACACACACACACACACACACACACACACACACACACACACATTGACCGGACCCATCAGACGCCGGGCAGCAGGAGGAACGATTCTTTCCTTCACCTGGATCAACATCATCCCTTTACACTCAGCTCTACACTCACACCAGGACTTTTATTCTTTTTTTTTATTTTAGTTTTTGATGATCATCTGATCCTTTTTTGGCTGTAATTAATTTGATTCACATTTTCTTGTGTGTTTGTATATTTGTTTTTGAAGTGCAATTGTAAAAAGCCTGTATCAAATGCAGCTTCCTATTAAATGTAAACGAAAAAAAGCAAATCTATACATTATAAATGCAGGAAAAAAAGAAGAAAAAAATTGAGTAAACGTTTCTGCACTATCTGCCTTTTTGTCGTAGGAATGATTTGTGTTCCCTTGGGGTTCGACGCTGGTTTAAAACATTTCCATGAGGCATGTGTCAGTACTACGACACATCGAGACCAACACCAACCCTTTTTATCGTGGTTTACCATTAGAATATTATCATATTGAATGCTCTAGGTGACCGACAAATCTCCCACATCAAATTGTCCGATCGTTTCTTGTTTTGATTGAGGATAACGAATCGTACCCACTCCCCTTTGACACGTGGGTTGCATTCGTATGCATTTTCCACCCGTGTTTGAAGAGTGTGCGTGCAAATAAGCAGTGTATTTGGAGAGACACGCTCTAATCAATGCTCTCTTCATCATACACCAGGCTGAACAGAGACTATACTACGTAGTTTTGTTGTTAGCGTCGTTAGCTCTGACTGAGGAGAGCCGTGACTAACTCATGTGCAGTAGCATCTGTATCACCTGCACATGTTCATATGTGGATCAGCTTTATATCTGGAGAGCCAAATTATCTCTCAACTCAAATCCAAGCACCATCTATCCCTTTTAATCCGACACACCACCACCACCACCCCTGAACAACCGATCATTGTTCATGTAGGCCTATGCTAGTGTGTTTTTTATCTCCGACTGCCCCTCAGATTATGAATAGATTCATCCAAGCTAACCGACATATTTCTAGATGGGATTTGGGACTTTTTTTATTGTTTTTATTTCCAGTACTGGGTATTCTGTTTTTTTTCTTATGTTTGTAAAGAATATTGACTATTACAGTAAAGTAGGAACAAGCCCTCTGCCTGGTCATGTTCTGTCATGTTCCTGTAGTTTATAAGCAGGGTTTGAGTGCAGTAGTGATGCGAAAGGTCTCATATTAGACATAATTAAGTCAACATCATTCCAAATGAAGCTTGAGGGTTAAATATTGTGGGCTATCTTATAAATTATGATCGAACTGCTCTGCTTTTATTTTGATGAAACAAGTAAATAATAGGCACACAGCAGCAAAAGCTTTTCAATAATTGGTCTCTTGGTTTTTCAATTTAGTTTGCATTAATGATGGATGTGAACATACTGTACACATATACAGTAGGTTTGTGTGGGTGTGTGTTTGCTGCCCAATTTTATAAACTAGACTAAACAGTCTGCTTATGCCCATGTTAGTTTCTGTTTTAAATTGTTGAGTACTTTGCATTTACATGTTCAGTCCTTGAGGTCCTCTAATGTTATAAAAAGTGCAAGTAACTTGCCTAACATTTTCTTAAAGTGTAATAACAAACTCATCAATAATTAACGCCATCCACCATTTTTTTTATTATGAATCCTGGGCTGCTTACACTGACGTTGTTTATTTCAAACCAAAGAACAACGAAACGTTTGGATGCGCTGAATTAAGTAATTCTGCATTTCTGGTTGATTTTTTTATTATATGGGAACAGTTTTTACAGGGAACAAACCTAAAAATTAATATCCAGCTTTACATCAAGTCAGAAGGACAGTTTAAGTTTTATTTCAAGCCTGGCGAAGACACCACTGTAAGATTCCATGTATGTGTAATTCTGTAGATGTGGAGAGGTCGTCATCTGTAGCCGATCCCTAACTTTTAGTGTTTCAGCTTTCCTCTGCATTAATGCCATTCCCAGCTCCGATTGTGGACCGAGTCTAGCAGCACACACCCTTTTTTTCCACCTGCCTGCATGTGCAATTTAAAATAATCACCAGTAATAAGAAACTGAGACTATCAACTATTGGGTTGATTCTGCTCCTAAACAGGCCAACCGTTGTCTCTCTCGTTGGGTAGCTCAGCCCAGCCTACAGGCCGAGCTGAGATTTAAGTTGATGTCTTTAAGATCACATCTCTGGTGTTCAGAGTGTGTTTTATTGTTGCGGCATCTTTATACCCTTTTTTAACCCTTTTTGCCCCACACAATAGAACAAAAAGTTTGTTTGCATATCATGGAGTCATGGAAAGAACATTAATGCAGAAATCATTGATGTCTTTAAAACTGCCCTGCAGTACAGGTGTACACTCTTGTGCCATATTTAGATGCAAAACTAGGGACTAGTCTACAGATAGTTTAAATATATGGGAGGTATAAGTGAAGAGCTTAATGGTCATTTCTCAGCAGTAAACAGTGACACGTTGTTACGCCAAATTAAGTGGTTCATATTCTAATATAACAATGACTACTATAACATTCTCATTTCACTTTTGCTTGCTGAATTTGCTCACTTCCAAAACCCAACTAAGACCTATTTGATTTGACTTATTGTTCGAAACCAGTTAACGACTCAACTTGTGATGCAGTCCAAAGCAAGTCTTTCCTTTCCGAACGTGAGTGTGTAAACAGTTTAACAAGACACCATACAAACATTTCGTATGTGAGACTTCGTCTGAACAACATTCCCATTCATAAAAGTTGTTGAGTGGAAGCGACTAGGAATTCTCGGCGATGGACTCTAGTGTCGCGTCGTGGGTATGGATGTTTATAAGCTCTAAGTGCATTGTGATTTTTCAGCTCGAATCTTCACATAATGCAAGTAAAGCTTCGGTCAAGGCGAAGTAAACAAGGGAGCATTTGTATCTCGATCGAGATGTTTCCCTAGAGCAGGGGTGGCCAACCCGCGGCTCAGGAGCTGCACGACGCTCCTGTCCAATAACAATTCGGCTCTCTGACTTAAAAATGATGAAGTCTATTTTTTTGGAGTGCTTGTGTGTGTGTTTTGGGGCATTACTGCTTAAAAGAGCCACCAAACAGTGACTATAACTGAACACTGGTCTTGGTAGGTAGGGCGTTGTGATGTGAATCTGGCTTAGCAAGTCTGGCCTGTAGTAGCCCATTTTTGTCAATCTGCTGTTTTATAGTGAGGGTGTGTGACATTTGTGACTCAACTGTTCATATGAAATGTGTTTGTGTGTGTATATGTATATGAAGGTAAGAGTGGGAACGGTGTGTTTGTGTGTGTGTGCGCACTAGCATACATAACGTGGCTCTTTGCAGTACTATAGTAAAACATTTTGCTCTAAGTCCCCGGCTGATTGGCCACCCCTGCACTATAGCAAGCCTTGCCTGGCTGCTGTTTGTTTTTGTTGTGTTTGGTTGTGGGGGTGCAAGTGTTTCGGTGTATGGCTGTGTATTATTGCGCCTGCAGAATTCTTTTGTTTGTAAAGTTTTTTTTTTATTGGTAATTCACACCGTCAGTCTCGCAAGATTCATTTCCGTGTTTCAGTTCTTTTTTTTTTCTTCTATTGTTTTGAAATTATTTTTATATCTCAAACTTTTCAGCAGAGAACAAAGGCAGAGAGTTTTTCGGGGTGGGTGGGTAGTATCTTTCTGTTTTTCGGCTCTGGGATTTTATCGTTGTTGGTTTTTAATTGGGAAAATGTCCGAACACTGTTTGCTGCTAGACTGCTCGATTGATTTATGGTTGTATTGATCTTTTTTTTGATTGATTCCATGTTTTCCTCCCCAGTGCTGTACGACACCTGTAGATCGAATTTCTGCAGACAGAACGTGACTCAAGGTTACTGTACTATATATTTTTTTTATTTCCAATTTTAAAAACTGTTATTTCTGCCCGGACAATTTTCTGCATGTCATTCCTGATCAATTAAACCTCAATAATGAATCATATTGTTTGCTAGGAAAGGTTTCAAGTTTTCAGTCTGGTGACGTTAATAGGATTTTTAGGAACCGAATGATCAGTGTATATTTTTTGTTGTCGTTTTGTTACCAAGCCCTTTTTTAAAGACCTCACAGGGTGATTTATAAAAAAAAAATTCCCAAATTTGTATTGTATTAATAAAACTGACAATCTAATAACATAACACGTAGCTTCATATGTGTGGATGTTGTGATGCCGCTTATCAGTGGTGCCACCATACCTGAATATTTTTGTAATAATTGCTTGAATGGTGAGGGGAACATTATAAAAGCAGAAATGTATTAATTGTATGTTTTTTTTTTGGTTTTGTTTAGTTTCTTTTGTCATGTGATGACTCTAAAATAAAACTGTAAATGCTTTTAACATGACCTGAATAAAGCATTTATAACACACTATGAGCGCTCGTACTGTTTTGAATTCAGAATCTTTTACATATTATTCAGGTTGCCAGATTCAAGACTTTTCAGCTCCTAGATTTACAGGACAGCTGTTCAGTAGGTTTAGATCCGGGGATTGGATTCACTTCAGTTTCCAGTTGGGATGTAACTACAAACCAGTTATAGATCGATGCACACGTGTCATAATTTTATTTAGTTATTCATGTCAAATGAATCAATATGTGTGGTTATTAGCCTGGTTGATGACACTACACCAACCTGCCACGTTCAGGGTTTTTCAGCCAAATGTATTTATGTGAGTTTATTTTTTTTATATTATATTTCTATAATGTGGAATATGTTTAAAGGGAAATGTGCGGCATATATGGTTTAAACTTATTTGAGAAAAATCATCATTAATTATTTAGATGAATAAATTATGTATTTACCGTTTTCGACTCTTGGGTCACTTTGTGGACCGCTACCGATCCCCAGAGTTACTCAGCAATTATATTTTTACGGAGTAGGTTGCCAGGTCTTTCTCCAACCCCGTATCGCTACAGTCTGTGTGAGACTACCAGACAATTTTACACATTTCCGATCAACCTAGTGCTTGTTTTTGCACTATGGGAGGAAACCGGAGCACCCGGAGGAAACCCACGCTGACACGGGGAGAACATGCAAACTCCACATAGAAAGCCCCCAGCCCGAACTGGGGATCGAACCCGGAACTTCTTGCTGTGAGGTGACAGTGCTAAACACTCAGCCACCGTGCCACCAGATAAATAAAAGGTTAGCACAAATACAGAATAGTCTTTAAAAAATGCTAAATTTGTCTTTAACTTATTTTTAACTTTTTTTAGCCAGCATTATAAAGGTTGTAGGTAGAGTGTATTGTTATATCATTATAGTTTTCCATCCAGAAGTATGTGGGCATCAATGCTAAGGATTAAACTCAAGTCTTTCTGTTACAGTCGCCCAGTTGGAAGATGCAAACCTATTCCGACTACACACACATACTTGTCTGCAAAGCCCAGAATGGCCTTTACAGAGCCATGAATTAAACCCAGATGATGTTCTTCAGTATTAATTAATGATATTGATAAACATGATGATTAATCTGTATTAACTGGTTTATTATGTGCTAATTATAACAATCGAAACTGTAGTTTTAGATATTGTGACTCTTGTCTTGGGTTTTGAAGATTCGACGATGATTTGCATCTAAACTAAATTTGGGTTTGTCTTTACTTGCATGAAGAAACAATAGTTTTAATAGCTTTTGTCTACACACATTGCCCACGTTTTAAGCTAAATGGACCTTATGGATATCTGACTGCTGAATGTAAGGGAATATTGACAATATAACAACTTTTGATCTGAGAACAGGTTTATAATTTTATAATTTAGCTAGTTTCTCAGCATTAATTGGGCATCCATACCCGATATGTATTTCTAATAAAGTAAGCACTGAGTGAACATTTGTTGCATTCATAACTGCATGGTGTGCACTAACAAAAGCATGAATTAAATGTTTTATTAACTAGATATCTAGTTTCTTATTTTTCTATATAACTGGGATAAAAAATGAGTGGAGACCCCATTGCTACTTTACATTCTTTAAACTCCAAACCAGAGACCGTGCCATTAAAACAACTTCTACATGTGTTGACATGTAAATGAAAACCATGGTGATCCAATGTTTCCCTAAAAAGTATGGTGTGATTTTGCAAGCTCGACCATTTGATCGCAACTTCTGCTTCATACGCACATGTTAATTCTGCATTGATGCCTTGTGCTTCTCAATATCTGGTTTCTATGTATTTATCAAATGTGATATGTTTGTTATTTACCTCCAGGATCCAGACATTATTTGCTTTCGAGGATTCAGTTAAACAAAGACAGTATGATGATCCTCCGGTGCCGACCATAAGAAGTGGAACATTTACTACATTCAGTGGTGCTTATTGATGCTCGTGTGCTATCTAAATCATTTTAGTTATCATGGACAGTTTAAAGTATTGTCAGAGCCCTTGCATTCCAATCATGAGGCCTAAGAGTTATTGTGCAGAATAAATATTAACTGAGGTTCCTTATTTATGTCTTTATGGCCTTATATTCCCATCGGCTTAAAGATGGCCACATAGACATTAATGAAAGGATTCCATTTTCTCATAAGGCTGGCATACTTGTACCACGTTATCGCTCTCATTAGTGTATAAAATATGAATTTGGTAATCATTGAAGTCAATAACACCTTACACAAGAAAAAAACTTTTATGCTAAAGTTAAGAGAAACTTCTGTGACTGGAACAATTCATTTACTTGATACTGCAAACCAAGACCAAACATTCAGGACTAAGTGAAGTTGTCCATCACTAAACAAACTGGATGGACTGGGTGGACATTAATTCTAAGTTTAAATGTATTTAAATTGTCTTATTGACAGCACAACCTAATTGTTGCTTAAACCTTTGAAAAGTATATTTTCATACACAGTCAAATGAGCTAAATGCTTCATCGTGACTGAGATTAAATGTTTTTGTTTACCAGAAGTCAGTCACAAATGCTATTTTGTTTTTGATAAACTGAATTGAGGCTTCAATTTGAATTTGCCTTGAATTGAGAGACATCATGACGGACCATTATTTGACTGTATCCGTATTATTAAAATCTATATGGTGTTCATGTACCTTTAGTCAGTGATAATGATAAAATCTAATGAATTAAAATAAACACAATCTGTGTAACTATTTGTGTTTTATAAATCGTCCAGTGTTTGTCCCACTGTGATTGTAAATAGGATTACATGGTGGTAAAGCTAGATAATGGATGGTCCATATGACCAATAAAAAATGATTAATAATTACAATAAATAATATCAATAATTACATATTTGTATTTAAATAATCATATAAGTAATGAAATAATTTTAGCTGGGGAAGGGTGGGGTTGTTATAAAGGCAATAAAACACTTAAGGTTCTTCGCCCACAGAGATGGTGTCTTTTTGCTATCTGGGATTTAAACAAAAACGTTTGCTCATTAAACAAACAAAACCTCTTTTTTTTGGTAATTTAATACAGATAAAGCCTAAATAATATTTAATACTTGTAAAATTATATTTGTGACAAAGATGTATAATTTTTATGTATTTATAAATGTATTTATTTATACATTTATTTATTTTTATTCCATTTTTGTCCTATATAGTGTAGTACTCACATCTACTGTAGAAATGTGTATTTTCTCTGATTTCTGATTAGTTCAGTTCATGTAAAACTTCTATTCAACCACTAGGGGGCAGAAAAGCTCTTCACACGTAATGCAACACGTGACACGACATGTTAACATAAGTTAAACCATTTTCTGTTTTACACTGTTTTACACTTTTCCATTTAAATTATGATTAATATTATTAATAACGTTATTAGGTTTCATTAATCTCTGATTCATCAGATATAGAGCGTTTCAGACTAATTAATATGTATTAATTAAAGGGATCAACTCTGTTACAGGAGCACCACACAACACATTTTACAATAAACTTTTTATTTAATAGTCATGAAAAAACTGCAGGGTGTCCCCGAGCTAAAGAATGCTTATAGAGTTATATGAGTTTTGTAAGTGCATTTATATCATATCAAGCTACTAAAGTCCAAAAAAAGCAACAAGCATCATTATATTTCAACCAGTCATATCGGGTTTAGCCATTTAGATCCATGAAGAAGATTCAGGGCAGCAGATCATCATCATTAGATCCACAGGTCAGTTGGTTCTTAAACTCTTAAACTTCTGAGATTGTGCTTTTCTAAGATCTGATAAAGCCTATCATAGTCACCAACTCTTGTGCAGATGATGACAGGCAGGCAGAGACCAGAGAAACCGGCCAAGTGTTTCAAGATCTCTATTGAAGAACCTCACAGACTCATGCTCATCATAATGCTGTACAATAACCCTCCCAAACTCTGTTTGAGAAAAGCAAGAAAGTGAAAAAAGTGATGATTGTTGCTAAAATAAAAGCTGATGATGAACAGTTCTACTCTTATCCCATCAACAGAAGGACTCAAGATTCAAAATGGTACTCATTCCTCAAACTGTGCTTGACATAAAAAAAATCTGGAGTGGTGAGTTGCCTTGTGGAATTATTTTTCCTGTTTTAAGATTCCAGACAGAGGTATGGAAGCCATTGGGAGCTTCATGAGGTTTCCGGAACGGGCGGTAATTTCCAAGCTGAACCAGCTGATCTGTTTTTTTTTACCCAAGTAATAAGAGCAGTGCTGCAGGTTGTGTGACCTCCAGTACAGACAGTGACGGTCGAGTGTGAACGTTCAGAAGTAAATAAAGGAGCTCTTCACTAAAAGTAGTTTTCATCAAGTTTTTGTTGTTTTGTTTTGAACAAATACATAAATTTAAGCCAGGCGGATTTTGAAAAATCTTCATGAGGTAGCAAGAAGGAAGTAAGAAGTTTTGAGGGGTGACAAAATATGACACTTATTTATACTGAATGTAAATACAGATTGGTGAGAAAGAATCTACAGATTTAATTTATTTACTGCATGTAATTAGCAAGTTCATGATGTATAACACATACCCACACCCACACCGTGTAACCTTTATCTTTGCACATTTATTGCAACCTGCATAAGTTTTGGCATTTTCTCGTCTCTGCTTGTGTCTTCTAGTTGCTTGTTTAGATTAGAAATATCATTTTGTTTATTATAGGCTTTTGGTGTGTATTACACTGTTGTGTACCTGCACTGTTTATTTGATTGTTTTACACTCTATGCACCATGATCCTGGGGGAACGTTTCATTTCCATATGTTCTTGTATGTAGCTGAAATAACAGTAAAAACCTTCTGACTAATAAATATCAGTGTTTTTCCACCTACTTTTAAAATTTCAATTGAGCCATGTGTAGCAAAGTTTTGTTCTGCGTACATGTGTGTATAATAAATGACAATAAAGTTTGTAGGTGTAACTATTTATGTATAAAAAAAAAACTCACAGGGACCATGTGGTTATTTTATTTAGAACTTTATTGCTTCAGATTTTTATGTAACATTAGTTTTTTGCTTAGAGAATGTAAAATCTTATATCTTTGGTAGAATTGTTGGACTGTTTTTTGATTAAGAAGTGTTGATATGTGTCAACAGTGTTTGATGCATCTCTTTATTGAAACCCAAAATTGGCAGGTGATAAGAAATGGCTGCTGATTAGACAGATAATCTACAGGGACTGTAATAATCCAGCTTTCCTTGATCAGATCAAGTGTTCTGCAAGTGGTAATCAAGCCACAATTAGGTATTGGATACGATGAGATTGAGATATAAATGCAAGGTAACATGTAGACAATTAAATTAAAATATTCCAATAACAATCTACATTGGATTTTGAGGTCATTCAAGTCTTTGTCCATGCATATTGTTTGCACATTTTCTTCCATACAGCTGCTGGACCTGGCATGAAGTCGTAATTGAGGTCAGAGCCCCCATGATGATCCCGTCCCATGATTTTGATCAGTTCGGTCTGGTAGAAGACGTGTGTGAGTAGTGGAGTATGCAGGTGTGTGTGCAAAGTTCAGGTGTGTGTTCTGTAGAGAGGAATAATCCAGTTTTCTCACACACTCCTGTTTAACAGAAGGAAGTCCTGAAGTGCTGTTCAGGTTATAGAGCGTCATGTTGGTCTGAAGAGGAACCAAACCCAAACGCTCCTGATCTACAGCAGACATGCTAATGGTGAACATTGCTAAGGAAGTAAAGGAGGAGCGGTGTGAGAGAGAGAGAGACAGAGAGAGAGAGAGATCAGTGAAGCATCAGTCAATAGACAAAAGACACTAAAGTAAACATGGCATAATATCCACACATTAATTTTGATAGCTCTATGAAAATGGTATGGTTTTGTTTCATTGTCTTTCTTCCAATAATCATAATTCCTGATCTTGCTACCAGGAATTAAAACCAAACACGGCATATCTTAACATGGGGGGCTGGTTACACTTCATAAAGAAGTATCCCCTCTTAAAGATTTTATAAATGGCTTTATAAATAAACTATGAATTAGGTTCTAAACATCTAACAAGCTTATTAATGCTGCTTTTTAATAAGTTGTAAGGCATTCACAATCTATTATATAAGCAGTTATAAACCCTTTATAGGGGATGCCTTATTATAAAGTGTAGCAAATGTGGCTTATTTGAAAAAGACTCGTTCCACTTAATCAATTATATCAATCAATAATTAAATCTGCGAATCAATCTATCACATAATGAAATTAATAACAGCATTTTTTTTAGATTCTTGCATGATTACACATTAAATTGTCATTAAGCTCAGAAAGTCCTCCAGGCTATAATCTTTTATAGATAGCAGAGGGAGCATGGAGGCACAGATTATTGTCTTGTCAGATCTGATCGGTCACCTGGCCGTAGTTTTTGTAAGAAGGCCGTGATTCTGTTGTAAGAACTCAATATATTTGTTCGAATTGCTCACCTGGAGGTGCAGGTGAAGAAAGAATCTGCAGATGAGGAAGAGTCAAAGAATCACTGATGAGTGATGTTTCCTCACTTTCGTCATCTGCTCTGACTCCAGGTTGAAGCGTGTAGCTTCCAAGTTGGTTCTTCTTGGAAAACGCTGAATGATTGTATATTAACTGTGAACTTAAATCTAGCTGCTCAAAGGTCGAGTCCGACTCCATCTTTTTCACATGACTCGTAAAGAAAGGCATCGATAAGATGGATTTATCTCCTTCAGATGATCCACTTATCCAATTTCCCAGCCTGTGCATTCCATTTTCTTCTGCATTAAACAAGACATCTGGTTTAGTCTCTTTTTCGAATCCATCATTCGTCACTTTTTCATCCAGTTCTTTTTTTTCATTACGGTTCATCCCAGACCGATAGTTCGGTGGATGGAGGTTAAGGCTCGACCCACTTAGGAGCAAGTTTCCTGGGGAGGGGAGGAACCTGGAGGAAGAAGAAAATGAGCTCCTGGTTCTGTTGAACCCAGATCCTGAATGTTTACCACCTGCTTTTGGGTGAAGGACGGCACCTGTATCTAGCGCTCCATAAGGAAGAGATATTTGGGATGGAGTTCCACCGGTAGAACTTGAGACCGGAGATGGAGACAGATCCTCCTGTCCTTTGCTGCACTCGTCTTCAGTGCTGTGGTTTCCGTCTGATTCACTAAGAGAGAAAGAGATGATATTAGCCTATCGCCTATAGGTGTTATTCCAAGACCAGAAAACTTTCAGGCTGATCTCTACAAGAGAAATAATAACTCGATGGATTAGACAGGAGGCATAGTTGGTGTGATCAGATTAATGAGGAGGATCTCCAGTGGGATGTCCAGAAAACAGTGGTGCTGGTGGTGAACAGTATATAAATGCATTGGATTTAAAAGCAAGATCTACAGCAGGGGTCACCAACGTGGTGCCGCGGGTGAGCCCTCATGAGTCGCCCGTGGGCCGGTTCTAAACATAGCTGCATTTTTTGCATATTGATATTTATTTGTTTCCTACCATGTTAAATTATTGTTGAAAAATATTGTGAGAAATCATTTACATAATCAGCATCTTCACATATATGACTATCATTCATTATTAATATTAACATGTCATTAAAGGTTATACATTTGTCATTTCACAAGTGTGTATCAAACTAATAGCTCTTCGCATTAGTTGGTACCCCAAAAGTAGCTCTCAGTTTCAAAAAGGTTGGTGATCTTCAGCAAGATCCGCTGATCTTCAGCAAGCTTGTAGTCAAGTGTTTACATATTTTAGCCACATCATGTCCGAGTGGATAAATATTATCAGAAATGGTAATTTACTGCTTACCAGAATCAAGCGTTTGAACACTCCAGTTTATATTGTTTAGTTATTAGCTGCTCAAGGATGCTCAAACCAGTGTGTTGTAGTACCAGTCCCAAATTATAAGCTTGTGTCAGGATGGCATTAAACCATGCCAAGGGGTGCAAAACTGAGAAATTGTTGCTCTTACAAAACACGTGTATAATATAAATCCTGACCCAAAACATGCTGTTCTGCTGATACTGGGTGGAATGTTTCTCCTCTATATTTACTTCCATTTACTTTCTAGCAATGGGTGACATCAGCGATGTGGGTGTGTATGTGTGTGTTTGCATTGGTGTGTAAGAGACAGAATGAAGAGCAAGGTCACCTCTGCCAGGTGCTCTGGCTTTGTTCATGAAACTGAAAAGCACATGAATGAGGTCTGTACTGTGTGTGTGTGTGTGTGTGTGTGTGTGTGTGTGTGTGTGTGTGTGTGTGTGTGTGTGTGTGTTGTCTTGCTGAGGAGCTTTTTATTCTCTTTCACTGTGACTAAATATGAATAGTGCAAATTCATTTCATTTTAAGTGTAAAGGTGATCGTGATTCAGCTTCCGTTTGCACACACACACACACCTGAATCTTGATACACAAACAACCGAGCAGCTGCTTGACATCAACCACAAAAAAAAAACTAGAAAGAATTCGTCATTATTTCAATATTATTTTGATTAGTCCTTGTTATTGAAATAGACACACCGAGTAAACCCAACAACAATTGACTAAAGGCATTTCGATGCTTAGTAGAAGCAATTAATTCAATATTTATTAAATACTTATAATATTTCTTAGGTCTTTATGACGAAAGATTTGTAACCATAGAAGATAACCACAGAATACACACAGATGGACCAAATTTTGGACAAACACTTTTAAATATTGGCTGAAAAAGTACGGAAACAAGTTTTTGTGATTTTAACAGCGTACATCTCGAGATTTAATAAGAAAATGAACTACAAAACACACAGTGACGTGTTAATGTGAAATGCAAAGTTGTAAATGATATTGTATGAAAGAGGAATTTGTCTCCCCTTTTCATTTCCTTCTGGATTCTTCTAGATATACGTGAACCCGCTACCATGATAAGTCAACAGGATGTACTCGAGTATTACTTAGTTACAAAATGTGTTAATACAGAAGTGTCTAAATGTTACAGAGATCTGGGTTAAACAAATAACTCTAAGAATTGCGAGGGGAAAGTGTGTGTGCGTGTGTGTTTAGTACAGGCACTGATTTGTTAGAAACCATTTGCATCTTGTACATTTGTATATGGTTTGGGATTTTAACGCGTCACTCTGAACTTTAGTGAGTAGAGTCAGGTAAGAATCCATCCCTCAGCTGACAAAAATACTGATTAAATGATACAATATCAATGATTTAGCACAATAAAACATTAGATTTTTGAGATAATATATTTTGTTTATGAAAGATTTGTTTACTCTGTCATAAATTTGATCTTCTAGACCATGTTTGGTGGATTAACTACACATTAAAATTTAGATTGTACACCCTTCCGTTACTTGACAGTAGCGGCAGTGACACGTTACAGGAGATTATTTCACAAGGTTATATCAGAGTCATGGATCATTTTATAATACGTACATGTCTTTAGACTGTATTAGGAAACCAGTGAACAACTGGAGTAAATCGATGTAGATCTGGGCACGTACAAACTCCACATAGCAAAAAAAAGGGGGGGGGGCAATCCCAGGATATTCTTGCAATACTATATATACTATATAAAGGTGGATGGATACATTATGATGATTTTTACCCTCCAGTCGAAATCGACCCTGGGTCACTCTGTGGATCGTTACCGATCCCAGAGTATTTC
>JAOUQU010170980.1:0-10405 GCA_028566735.1 Ammoglanis amapaensis | reverse complement strand
AAGTCTTATTCTCTCAGTAGTGAACTATGAAGTCTTATTCTCTCAGTAGTGAACTATGAAGTCTTATTCTCTCAGTAGTGAACTATGAAGTCTTATTCTCTCAGTAAACTATGAAGTCTTATTCTCTCAGTAGTGAACTATGAAGTCTTATTCTCTCAGTAGTGAACTATGAAGTCTTATTCCAGTTTCTAGCTACTATTTAAGCAGTTTATCAAATCTAAGTGGATTTTTTGTATCTTTTTGATTTCTGATCATTTTCATCACATTTAAGATCGCAGGAAAATGTATTTCGTAGTTCCTCCAGCCAATAAAAGCAAATGTATATGTTTTATCCTAAAACACAATTTGTTTTATTTAAAAACAAATGTATTTATTGTTATATTTCTGTCATGCATTACACTTCCTAGAAAATTTATTACAATCATATATTAGAACCAGATGGAACAATTACAATGTAATGTTGCTTAGTGGTTTAGTGGTTAACACTGTTGTCTCAAAGTTCCAGGTTCGTTTACTGGGTAAGACGATCCGGTGCGTTCTGTAAGGATTTGTAATTTCTCCTTCCAGGTACTCAAGTTTCCTCCCACAGTCTAAATACACACAGTAACGTTAATTATGTGTGTGTGTTGTTTGTATCTGTACGCTGCAAGAGATTGCTGGGCCAGAACTGTAGAGCCATCACACGGATCAGAACAGTGATGGGCCAGCTGCATCCCAACTGCATTTCCTTTTCTTTTCAGTGGTTTATGATTCTATGATTCCCTTAGTGGAAAAAAATAGTATAGGTCAATAGGGAAGGTAATGGTGGGGGAAGGTCGACTGATATTGGCAGTGGTGGTCTGTTATGGCATTATTTCTTTAACCCTTGGAGACCTCATTTATGTGTTTGAGCAATATTTCTTTCATGCTTTGAGGGCTTTGGTTCATTTTACAAACCTGATAGAACGTCACGCTCTGTAATAACAAAAAAGAAATGCAAATCATGTCCAATGAGTTATAGCATGCATTAGAACCTTTTTGTGATTGTTACAAAATAAAATGTTTTGTTTTTGTAGCAATATATTTGTGAAATTTGACTCTAATCACTCTAAAGTGAGTTTGGAGAGTTTCTGTCTCCATTATTTCTGGATATAATTATATTTATTATAATTATCAGGGTTATAGGTTTGCTTATTACTCAACATTACTTATGTTCATTTAAATTTTACCACTGTTTCATCCCTACTAGCATTTAGTCTTTAAATACTGTGCTCTATGTACACTATTTTGTACTCTTAATAATTAATAATTCTTGAGATAATAATGGAATGTGCACACCACAGTATCAGTTTTATAGATTAGCGTTGTAATATAGCTACACATGACATATCAGGAAGCTTTGGCTTGTCTACCCACCTAAAGGGTGAAGCTCTTTGTGAATTAGCTTTTTTAGTGACTGTTTGTGGAACACTGAAGTGCGTCTGATTGACCTGGCACTGATACAGAAATCCTTACAGATGCTGCGATTCATAAACTCGTCAGACTTCCTTTTTTCAGTTTCCTGTGTCTCGACAGGCAGAACAATCCTAACCCCTTAAGTTCCGCTAATATTAAAACCAGCTGGTTGTTTGTCCACAAGAGAAAACCAGACTATAAATCCAGATTATCCACTGTCTAATTTGTAATCCTGTAATTCTGTTTATTCACGTTCTGTTGTTGGTTATTCGGGGAAAAGTGGGCATGGAAAAGCCTAGTGTAGTCCGCAGTAGGATACTCTTTAGAGAAGGTTTCCACTTGTGTAGAAGCGTTTTATATATGTAGCCCTTTTTTACTTAGTGGTAATGGTGGTTTAGTCATGGGAGAGTTCAGCAGGATCACATGTCTCGGATGTGTGAATCCTCTCTGTGGGCACACCAAAGGTCATAGTGCCGGCAGACTGTGACCGCCTGCTGCCTGACTCAGATCCTCCAGGTTCTTCTGGTCCTAAGCAGAAAACTGACAGTTCATTCAGTAGTGTGTGTTTTTTATACTAAAAAAGCAAAGACTGTGTAAAGCAACAGGCCTTACACAAAGCTCCTTAGATTTTGCTGGAAGGAACCACGGTGAGCTTGCAGCTATGTGGTCCCTGGCTTTAAGAACTTAAGTGCCAAGTCAAGCAGCTATGTAACGTCTAATGTATTATTTCACTGTTTATTTGAAAATTCCCTGGAGCTTCATCATCTGCCACTGAAATGAGTAGCCAGACGGCATGATGAGCGTAAAAAATATGTCTGCTCTGTAGCTCACTGCTGGATAACAGAAATGTGTCATAGCTGCCTGTTTCAAATCCTTTTAAGTAAAAGAATTCTTACACAGCTTGGAAATGGAATGTGTGAAAATTGATTATGATTACAGAGTATGTAGAGTTGTTTATTCCAATCATCCATAAGCACATTTTTTTGACGATTCACAGTTTTGTACCACATTGGCTATTTTTTTAACATTTGTGGGGAAAGGGTTACATAAAATTATTTTATTTATCATTGTGATCTTCAGTCAGAATTATAATAACAGCGTAATTATAGGCTACACAGTCTTATTACACACAAGTCCTGATCTGCCACCGTGGTGTAAAAAAAAATAAAGCATTAAAAAAAACACCAGTGAGACCTAATGGATGTGTCTTAATCTGATTAAAGATCTACATAGCAATTAGCCATTCTGGCAGCAGGTCGGTTGGCAGCTCATAGCTGAAAACAGTTAGGCATCAAATTATTGAGCTGTTGTATATACACAGTGCACAGAAACTTTGTAAACGCTGTCAGCTGGATCTTTTTAGTTCTGAGAAAACTGCTGCATTTTATTATGTCGTGCAGAGACTGTGGCCCAGTGTTGCCATTGAAAACATGTTTAAACTGTTGAATTTTCACCCAGGCTTTAACCACTGGAATGTGTCGAGGAACCTTCAATGTAAATTGGCAAGTCAGTCTGAGTTTTATACTTGAAGACAGGAAGAAACTCATCGCATATGTGATTTAAATACGACATCCGTTAAACATTCATCTTGTCCATAAATTATTTGTTAAACTGTTCGGTTTAAGATTGATTCAGCCTCTAGGTGTTATAAATTCTGAAGATGCGGTTGCATCCTTTCCTCTCATCTCAGTCGCGTGTCTTGGTCATGTGGACCAGAATATTCTGACTTGTATCTGTTCTTAACCTTTGGCAGGTTATTTGATATCTTACTGGAAACTTTGCCCTGTTGCCAATAAAGCTCAGCATGATTTCACATTATCCAGAACAGGTCTGTGTTGTCAGAGTGTGTTTAACATGGAACACGTATTTCCTGTATGGAAAAAAAATCCTGGCTTGATTGATGACTGTGGTTGTGATGTGGCTGTACTGTCTGTTAAAGAAATGATCCACAGTTATTCAGTATAATCTTTGTTTACTAAATATTTACCAAATTGTTACTGTATCCTGACACTTGTCTGGCTAGGAGCAGAAATGCTTTGGGATAAGATGTCATCCAAGATTGAACAATTTCCTCAAGGATATTTGTCTATGGACAGTTCGTCACATGTATCAGCATCATCTAATTCATTAATCATACTTAAACTTGGTGATTTTGGACTTATGCATACAGTTTTTTCCCATGATCTTAGCAATAGACATGTATTTTCTCATTTAAAAAGTCAAAATATAGGCACAGAGAAGTCATCATTCAGTCACGATCATGGATAAATCCCAGACATGGGTGTCTCAATAATTATATTCCATGTTTAGACCATTAGAGATACTACAAGTACAGATTTGGTGCCTTGTTGATGACGTTGTTGCCTCGGAGTCACAAAAGCCAATATTAAAAAATCTGTGTTTCAAAATATGAGAACATCTGTCACACAGATTAAGTTGACCAAAACAGGGCTACGGCAATGATCTCAAGCTCATCTTTAAACAGAAAAGAAAAAACTGAAAGCAATACATTCATAGCCACTCAAAAGTCCAGACCATCGCTCCAATAAGATGCTATATCCAAAATATAATACTTAAAAAAAATCACACCAATTAATATACATATGTTTAAGTTGATATTTAAAAAGTTAGTTTCAATCTGTAATTTATTTATCAATTAGATCATTTGAACATTAGACATCTGTTATGAGTTTTAAATAGATGTTGCAGAAAATATCAAACAGCTTGTTTGGAGTTAACAGATGTAGTAAATAAAACGAATTAAAAACAGTTCTTCCTATTCCTGTAGCATTTTGCCAGTGCAGGTTTATCTTACAGTATAAACACTGCAGTTGTTATCAACACAGTACTGTTTACCATGAACTTAGTCCAAGACATGACTTGAGAATATACAATATGCAGTTTATATGTGCAGGATGCTTGTGTGAGGTCCAGATGCAAAACAACCTCTGCACTTATGAGTTTATTCCAGATGGGATTTTTTTTATACTGAATTTAAAATGTGGTTTTCAGCCTGCACCCTGATCTGTGCTATAAATAACTACAAGCTGTCCCATCATAGTGTTATATGCATACAATTGTTTTTATACAAGGACACTGCAAATATTTTAATTAAAAGACACTACAGGTATTGTTTTAAACCTTACCCAGGAACATAACATTTCTGTAGTTTGAATTTCCGTTTCAGTGATTCTGCTCCTCCGTAGACCAAGTCAGGTCCATAAAGACGCTGATTTACAGGTTTGGACTGGAGATACTCCAGTCGCCTGTGCAAAGCTCTGACCTCAGCTCTCCTGAACACCTTTAGAATTAACTGGAATGTGGAGTTTTCAGCCAAATTCTCATCCACAACCTTGCTGCCTTTAACTTCAGAATTATTCTGGATACATTGTGTAAATTAGTTGTTAGATTACTAATGTTCTGTTAATTTAATTTTTGTCTTTTACTTTTTGACTAAGGCACAATGAGTCTGTCTGAGATCCTTGTCATGTGATTCTCATTGTCTTATGTCACGAATATTGTTCAGGGCCTTTCCTTGCGGACAGTTCGGTCAGTCAGTTGGGAGCTAATGGATTTACTTAATTTGCTGTTACTCAAGGTGTTTCTTAAACAAATTTTAAGGTCTCTTGGTGTCATAAGTATCTGGTAAAATGTCAGTTTTTATAGTAAATAAATCTACTGAATGTTTTTACACAGTCCATGGTCTAGTAGTCAGTTTATCATCTCAATGTAGTAACAGCTCGGCCTACAGTGATGCTTTTAGAAGCAAACTCAACACTGAAATGTTGTTTCTCCTTGGTTCCGTACACACACATTATCCTAATAATAATATGTAATTCAAGACAGTGGTTGGAATATAGTGCAAACCACATTATTGCATACAGGACTAGTGGAAACGTTCTTTAAAATAGTGACACACAAAAAACATCTGGCAGTCTTAGAAACAGATCTGATTTCGATAAATGTCAAGATAACACGACAGTTACTGATGACTACAGGATAAAGTTGAAATAATAGTTTAGATAGGTTGTCGGTTCTGTGCCTTTGGTGAATGACGTGACCTGTAATGAAAATCACACAGTATAAAAATGAGTCTGAAAACAAACAAGCTTGTAGAAAACTTACCAATTCTAATAGACCCTGCACTCCTTTTTTATTTGCATTAGTTATCAAAACAATGAAGATATTAAATGGACTGTTGAGGTTTGCTAACTGGTTTGGCCCAGAAGAGTTGTGCAGTATCTGGAATACCAAGAGACAAAATACAAAACATTTGTGTTTCTGAAAACAATGCTCATAAACCAAATGTTTTTGTATGAATTACAGCTGCAGTTTACAGCTAAGTGAAACTGAGAAGAAAATATATTATGTAAGATTATGTAAGATCCATTATGTCACAGGGAAGCCTAGTGAGTAAAACTAGCAGTGGAAAACATCACATTTCATTTTACTGCAATGAATATGTAGACATAAGTGTAGGTCTTTTAAATAGTAAACAGTATAAGACCTGAGAATAGTAGAATACAGAGCTGAGAAAAGGGGGGCAAGACAACAAACAAACATAGCATTTAGCCGACGCTTTTATCCAAAGCGACTTACAATGAGCAGACAGGGTTAAGGATCTTGCTCAAGGACCCAGCAGTGTAGCGGAGTGTAGCAGAGCCTGGATTTGAACCCCCAACCTTTGGGTTCCCAGCCCAACGCTCTACCCATTAGGCTACACTGTCCCTACTGTCCCAAGAAAAGTTTGAGAAAGTGTGCTACACAAAGCCAATAATGTAAACGTTGAGTGTTTAGTATGTTTGCTTTTTCTCTGTAAGATTTATCTAAAAGCATATAAACATTTATGGGATCATCTCTGTTATGTGCTCTTTGTGATTTACAGAAAAAGGAAGAAGCTTGGTCTGTGAATGTAGATCTGGTGTGCCACAATTAACCATAATTCCACCTTTCATCCCAAACTTTTGTATCCTCACAAATCAGTTGGTGTGTGCAGTACTCTTGCCTGATTTTGCTTCCTGGACATTCAGGATTTATTTCTCTTTGTCCAATGTTCTAATGAATTGACTGTTAGTTCATGCCTGGGTGATTATTTTCCCTTTATCAGCAGCTCTGCACATGTGACTGAGCTTTTGTGTTTTGTTTTTGGATTTCGGTTCCAGAATACACTTGGTCTAAAAGTGGTTTTGCTTTGAGACAATATCTATTGGAAAAAGTGCTATATAAATAAAGTTGACTTGACTTGGTGGAAAGTCATAACTTTACCGCATCAAATCACTTCCCAGACTAGTGATCTTGTGCCTAAACTTCTTTTCCCATTAGAAATAAGTCTTATTAAAATTAAAAAGCATCAATTGTATATTGATAGATTTAGTTAACTTCTTAATAACTTCTGTTATTTCTTTAATTACTTCTGTAATAACTTAACAATAACCAAGTAGGCAGATTTTACTATTTACATGAACATACCTGAATGCAGTTGACCCTTGGCTTGAGCAGTTGAGTTAATTTCAAACAGAAATAAATGCTTACGGTTGTTTAATGGAGAAGGGCTTTATCATGATATGACATGTTGTGTTACATCATCCCATTTTTTGGCATGGTAATGTACCAACTGTGTTAGCTTAGTAAGTGTTCGAACAAACTGATTTATAAGCAATTTCCTATTCCAATCATTTAAAACAATTCCCTTTATAGGCATTAAGAGTGGACGATGGACAAAGTTATTCCTGTTTTCTTTTGAAAATGAAGGTGAAGAGAAAGAAGGTGAAGAGGAAGCCTTAAGCTTAAATATAATTCCATTAATTATTACTTGTATTTGAATGAATCTGGAACTGAATCATTATATTTTATTATAGTTTAACATATAAACATTTTGACTTAATTCGTAAGTCATTCATGGTCATGTGCATCTGCTACATACACTTCACATTTAAAGATTCTACTCCATTGAGCTTTCTGACAAGCATTTCATGACCAGACATGACTGTTATGAAGAAATAAGCTTTGTTAACTCATTCTTATCTCTGCAACCAGAACTACCCAAGCATAATAAAGTAAAAAAAGGAGAATTACTTCCAATTTAGAAAGAAGTAGCAGGTTTTATTTTTCATTTAACCTGTTTTCAGTGTCTCCTGATGCCACTGACAGGCTTTTGTATGTTTTGTAAGATCAACAACCACAGCGTAGTTCTTTAGGAAGCACAGCCGTTCTAAGTATCAGGCCTGGAGCGGTGTAACATTATACAGGTGTTCCTGCACAGGTGGTAGACCACATAAAGACTATTCTTTGGCTTCTTCTCTGAAAAGCCATTCTCTGTTGTCCCTACACAAAGAAAAGTGGATCCCTGTAACAAATTATAAAGTGTCACTGTCAGTTGTCCAAAACTACCCTGGACCATCTGGTTTATACAGTTAACTTAATGATATAATTTTAGTAATAACATTACCAACACAAAACCTACCTAACTAAATAAAATGATTTATTATTATTATTCTAAAACTCATTCATCATCAGATCTATCCTGTAAAGATTTCAGATGACACTAAACATGGACTACAAGGTCTCTCTTATACAATAAGTTACTACACAAGCACTCACAATTTCCAAAAAAAATAGAATAGTGTGGAAACTTTTTTCAAAGATCCTTTGTAGAAGCTTTATTATTAGGTTAATATGCTAATTGTGTTAAAAATTGTTCTATCGGGATTTTAATCTGATTAACACCACTGGACAGACATGTTTATTGTGGAAGTTTTGCTTTCTGTAACTCAACCTGGATACGAACTGAATGTCTGAAATGTAAATGTTCTTCTTTGAATTGTTATTTGTATATTTATAAACTGATGTATTTCTGTAAATCATTTTCATGTCCGTTCACATATTTTAATAAACCGGAGACATTTAATCATAAATGGATGAAAGGTAATACGATCTATGAACTAATCATGAGGTTGTTTTGCTGCAAAAGACATTAGCAAAGCATCTGAACACGACAGCACTCCTTTGTGTATCAGTAGTAATGCTAGTACGTAGTACTAGCATCCAGTAAAAAGGGTTGTTTAGCATTTTATTCTTTCTTTCATTTGAGCCTGGTCAGTTTACTGCTGGGGACCATAAGTGACTCCCAGGGATGAGTAAAAGTTATGAGGTAAAGTTATTTGTTATTTTACACCTCTGTGGAAGAATTGTTCTTGCCAAAATTTGTCTATAAATGTAACACTTTCAGGAATGATGAGCGCTGGCAGACCTCAGCTGGTACCTGGAGGTCAGGAGTTTATTGTCTAGCCTGATTTTTCTAAACTTTACTGACGCTCCAGTTGTTGTGGGTCATATAGGAAGTGTTGCGTAATTGCAGCTGGTTCAGCTCTTGTGGGCGATAAACTTCCTCAGAATTGGATGCACGCCATGATTCTGGATCTTCATCTCAAGTCCTGCCGCCTGTCTGCCTGCACTTTACAATAAACAAGTATAGGGGAAGATTTATTTAACCTTATTAGTCATCATAAAGGTGTTATAGAATAATCATGTCACAATCTTTGGAAGAGAGAATTGTTTTCTTAAAGACATATGAACCTTGTGTTGTGTGTGTTTGATAGTCGTGGACAGGTTTGCTGCACAGCTTGTGCTTGGCCAGAGTATTAATACAATCTCTCATGAAAGGGAGGATTTGAGCTCAGATAAATGAAGGCGTAAAGGTTGAATAAAACGGCAATCATCTGCATTCCAGGATTTCTGCCACAACCCAGACGTACTTAAAGAAAGTGTGAGTGTTCTAGGACGACAAAAACATTTACAAACAAGCTGATAATAGCTCAGTGCTTATTAGCTCATGAGTAAAATGACCATCATAGTCCAGTGACCCATTAAACAATCTCACTGGCAACATGAAAATGATTTTTCATTAAATATAAATTCCACAACCCTGCTGGCAAAATGTAATAAGAAAGACAATAAATGGCTGACAATAAATATTTCAAATCATCCCAAAGGCGTTTAGCTGGATTGCAATCACTGTATTGTTGTTATATTCTTTGAGATGATATAGAATGTCTCACCAAACTCTCACCAACGCTCATCAATCACATCAACTAATAAACAAGTAGCCTGGAGGCAAAGTGTGTTGAGATTTGCATTTCCAGCTTTTAGCAGACTTACAATTTTACCGATTGAGCAAGTTAGAGTTACCCACCTTGCTCAGCAATCTTACAAGTACTAGTCCAGCATCCTAACCACCAAGTTACTTTGCCAAACATTTGACAAGTGACAGAACTTAACTGCAATAAATTACCGATTTTACTTTCGCCATTTAGCAGATGCTCCTATCTAAGTTGTTACAGAAGTGTTTCCTTAGTAAACATTGCCTTTAAACATGAAACTTTACCGTTAAACATTACACAACGTTCCATTTAATCTTTTTAGACACACAGCAGAACAGAAAAAGACCTAATGCTTGTCTTCCATGAGTCCTTACTGGAGGATCAAGTCAGTGTTGTAGCAAGTGTATTAATCTGGATGCGTGCCGCTGCATGATCCAGTGTTGAGAGTTTAGCGGGGTGATGTGGCAGGTTATTATTTTTTAATAACTTCATTACAAAACAAAAGTAATAAATCATTCTTTTAGCCCTCCTGCTAAAATCTTTTTTCAAGGTGCGATGTTGTATTAATTTATTTGAAAGAGATTATGTGTAGTATTTAAGAGAATGCTGGTTTGGTTGCTAGTGTAGGCTTGTTATCAAAACTCCTTTTTAAACTGTGTAATTGCTCTGTTTTTCTAAGCTTCTTTCAAATAAATTCCTGCTGTCATGGACGGTGCTGAAGTTTTCTCCGCTATGTTTCCTTTGGCAAGATGCTGGATGTCAAGCCTTTCTCAGATCTCCCCGTTCTCCTTATATGCAGCCAAGTATTGGAGACGTATCTGCAGTGAGCAATGCTTTACTTTTGAAATAGAAATGCTTGTGGATTTTTAATA
>JAOUQU010170871.1:0-14633 GCA_028566735.1 Ammoglanis amapaensis | reverse complement strand
TATTAGTCGATTAGTTGAAGTAAATGACGACCACTGGTCGACCAACAAAATCCTTGGTTGTGGACAGCCCTAGTAATGATGTTACCAATGTTTTTCAGTGAGCCACAAGACTGCACCCCCAGTCCCCGCTGAAGATTCCCCGCTTCCAGGTGCTTCATCTAACCACAGCAAATGTGAGAAACTATATGCTGGGTCAGCTTAGAGTAAGCTGCTGGAAAAGACAACATTCCAGGCAGAGAACTCAAAAAAATGTTTTTAAACAATACTGTTGTTTTAATGTGCTTCAAGGCAACTACAATTAAACCTGCACCAAATAAATCGTCAACTCACCATCAAGAGCACCCTGAATGGCTGAATCACTGTCTGGTTCGAGAATTGTACTGCATTTGACTGCAAAACACCCGCTGCCAACACAGACTGTGTAACAACTTCACACAGTGACAATGGTGTGAAAAAGTGTTTGTCCCCAACCAATTCCTTATTCACCAACACATTTAAATTGTAGATACAGGTAAAAGAAAAAGAAATCAAAGGGTAAATACTTTCACATGTACATGATGAGACTTGAACACAAGCATAAATACATGAATACTTACACACATCTAGACTATACTGTACTACTGTGACTGTCACTCCATGTTGAAGAATGCAATAAATTTTTGCACCTACTCCTGACATCTCTGCTACTGTATTTAGTGCAACTTCCACACTTTTGCACCTTACTCAGTTATGTTCCTGCTACTAATGTTGCTACCTCGTATACTATTTACTCAACATCATGTGCCAACACTCATGGCTGCCCTAGTCTCTTAATTACTAGTTTAGACAAAATGTGAAGCTTAATGGTCAACCAGACTGATAGCCCCAGCAAACCTGCCAAGACATGCCAAGAAACTCCTGCCCAGCGTTTTAACCCCACACCTTTACTGGCCATTCTATAACAAAAACAGATTAATCACATGACTGGACAGTTAAGCGCTGGAAATTAATGACTTAAAAAATGCACAAAAAGCTCATTCATTTGTTAATGGTAATGTGTGCAACAAAGGTACTTCATCAAATACTGTCAGTGTGTGTTGAATCAAGTTGAGTGGCAACTTCCATCGTAATAAGTTGTAAATTTCATTTGTAAAAAGATTTGTTAATAGTTCCAGTTTTCTTTCGACACCTTACCTTTTCACACATTTTCCCCATTGCTTTTCTTACATCATTATACTATTTACCCCGGACCAGCAAAAAAAAAAAAAAAACTATTGTTCCTGTGTGTTTCCTCTGCTATAAGTAGGGTAACTTTAGCTGAATTTATGTTATTATTTCTTACAAACTTAGAAAATTATAATGTTTTTAAGCATTAAAATACAAAATTGTCATGAAAAATATTAGTGATTTTCCCCACATTTAGGTAAATGTTTGGGTCATGCATTTGCAGGAGTTTAATGGAATTCAAAAAAAAACGAATTTATCGTTTTCATAGTGTTCGGTTTAAGATCAACTTATATACTTGTTGTACCAGCATATTTTCCCACTACAATAACGTATGGGTTGCACTCAAATAATATATTTATTTAAATGTCAAATATTAAATATTCCAGAAATATGAATTTCCCTTAAACTGGCATCTAATCTTTAGGAGTTAAATGACATGGTCAACAAGTCAAAACAGTATGAAAAAAAAAAAAAACAGACCACAAATAACATCATCAAATTTATTGTACAAATTTGACAAAATTATGCACAAAAAAGTTTCCCCTCCCAAAAAGATAGATCAGATGAGTTATATGTAGAACAGCAAACAAAGTGATTCATAGACTATGAACATGAAAACATCAAGAGTATACTACAAAAGAAATAAACAGAAATTACAATCTACACATATATTTACAATCAACTTACACCAATCCCATCGGTGTGAAACTGAAAAACATTAGAACTGAAAGCTAAAACTGAGTGCCATTATATTAAAAACTAATTTACTAATTCAAATCAGTTTCTGCAAATTAAAAAAGTTATAAAACCAAAAGAAAAGTGGTGCAAATTTTACTGCACATACTGACATTTTAGTTCAACAACAAAATAATTTGTATTTACACATATTAGAGAACCCCTTGACTTGCAGTTGAACATAATTGATTTAAGATTAACATGTCACAGAAATGCATAAAATGCCTGAAACCAAACCTTACTATTGGTAAAAAAAAAAAAAAAAAAAAAACGCTGAATGCTTTACAATCTCCTACATTGCAGGAAATACTACACAGCGCACCCTGCTTAACAGGGCTATAAGAATGAGCTTGATTGTGACTGGAAATGTGCAGAAATCACAGAGCTTGTGTGAGTTTTCTGATGTTGCTCCAAAAGATTCAGAAAAGCAAAGGCTTTGTCACACTCTGTGCATTCGTAGACTATCTGTCCAACATGGGTTTCTTGGTGTTGATGCAGCTGAGAAAGAAGGCTAAAAGATTTGTAGCACATTTCACATCTATGATTAGCGCTTTCCTTGCTGAAATCTGGCAACTCAGCGTGTTTCTGTTGATGTCTGGCTAGTTCAGATGGTGAGCGAAATGATTTTGTACAGACTAAGCAGTGGTGTTTACGAGTTGGATCATGTGCTTTGTGGTGGGACAAGAAAGCTGATTCCGTTTTGAAAAAATCTGAACATAACTCACATTGAAAGGGCTTCTTGTGTGTTAGCTGATGCTTTTTGAGATACCTTTTTTTGGCAAACCCTTTTCCACAAATGAGACATTTGAAAGGACGGTCATCTTTATGCAGCTTTTGGTGTTCTTGCAAACTGTAAGTGGAAGAGAACCGTTTGTTGCAGCTTGGGCAAATATAAAAGTCTTCACCTACATCAACCTCCTCTTCATCATCGTTACTGATTACTACAGATGTTTGTAAAGATGGCTTTTTTTTAGGTAGTGACCGAGACGAACATAAAAGGTTTTCTTCAGAAAAAGTATGTTTCTGGTTAGAACAATGATGTTTGCGAAAAGCTTCACTTCCAAGAAAGTTCTTTCCACATTCGGTGCACTCATACTGTGTAGCTGCAGTAAGATGTGACTGTTCATGGTTCTCAAGTTGTTGTTTATTCGAGAATGTCTTGTTACAAACATTGCACATGTGGGAGTGTACAGAAAGGTGATTTGCTAATTCTAAAGCTTGTGAAAAACTCTCAGGGCAAATTGGGCATTTATAAATTTTGTCTTGGTTTAAATCACTAGTGTTCAACAGCTTGACTTTATTTCCCATCTGAGATTCAGGAGAGAATTTATGACCATGTGTTTGTAAATGGGTCAGGAAGTGACTGCGATGGCTGAAGCTCAAATGGCAAGTATTACACTGAAATGAACGCATTCCAGATAATTGATGAGTCAGCTGATGCTTTTTTAGATGAGAGCCATGTAAGAAATGCTTGTTACATTCAACACACGAGTATGGCCGTTCTTTTGCTGGATCACAGCCATGCTCAGAGAGCTTCTCAGGATCTGTAAACTGTACATGACAAGTTTCACAGTGATGCCTAGCATTTCTTAATGAAGCTGGCTGTAAGGTCTGTTTTGTTGATGGAATCAGGGGAGGGAGCTCATCCTCCATATGTGTATGAGTCTTACGGTGCTCTGCTCTGTTGGATTTGCAAGAAAAGGTTTCGTCGCAAAGATCACATGGAAAATTTTCTTCACGGTGAGTGGTCATGTGCTCTGCCAGCTGTTGAGGTTTAGGAAAACCTAAATTGCATTTTGTGCACTGATAAGGATGCTTTCTCACATGACTGTGCTTATGTTTGCGAAGGGCCCAAAGTGTAATAAAACCTCTTCCACACATTTGACACTGAAATTCTGATTTGTGACTGCGCTGATGTTGCTGCAGGTTTACAAGCTGGAAAAAGCATTTGCCACATTCTTCACATTCAAAGGGTTTTTCACCAAGATGACATTTTTGATGATCCTCAAGAGTTTCTGATGTTGGGAATGTTTTACCACAGACATGACAAGGAAAATAAGGGGCAGAGTCTGAGTCATTATCACTTACATCACCTGAACCATTTTCATCAGATTCATTGTCAGAGTTTTGATCCATACTAGAACTTTTATCAATTACACCTTCCTGACACATTGTGTGTTTAATTTTGCAGTGTTTCAAATATGAACGTTTGATAGTGTACGTTTTATTACATGGACTGCAAGTAAAAACTTCAGGACATCCAATATTAGTAGTATTAGAAGACTCAATTATATCCAGATGTTCACTGCTCCCATGACCATGGCTTTGGTGAATCTTTAAAGATTTAACAGTCCAAAACCTAAGCTTGCATGTTTCACAAACAAATGGTCGATTGGCGTCATGTAAAGAGCTGTGAATCACCAATTCAGAAGAACAGCGGAAAGTTTTAAAGCACTTCAGACAAGTATGTGTGACTATATCTTGATGCTGAATTTTCATGTGTCTTTGCAGCAAACCTGCCTGATCATAAGTCTGAATACAATGTTGGCAGCTGTATTTTTTGCCTAATTTTTGCTGCTGGTCTTCACGTCCATGAGCCTCCAAATGACTTATAAGCCTGAGACCATCAGTAAAACTTGACTCACACTCTGAACATTGATACTTATGAACAGCATTGTCTCTGCAAGTTCCTCCCTTATTTTGACCCTTACATGAAAACTCGGTTTGCAGTACTCCAGTTCCGGTAGTGCTTGTGCCTTTCTTAAATAAAATAACATTTGTATTAGGGTGCTTTTCTGTAGCATCTAAGCCCATGCACTTTTTGGCATGACTCTTCAGAATTTTTTTTTTCCAAAATCCTTGGTTACATTTTTTGCAGGACAGGGGGTAAACTGGTGTGTGGGTGCGTGCATGGCTACGCATATGGGTCAGAAGTCCGCTTTTAGTGATAAAATGGACAAGGCATTGCACACACTTAAAGGGTCTCTCACTTTTGTTGATCGTTTTCTCATGGCCATTTGGAAGTGTTATCTGATGGCCGATAAAACTGCTCTTAGCAGAGCCTTCATCTAGAGCTTTCTCATCGATTGACAGAGCACTAGAAAATTCTTTGACCTGTGAAGAGCTGCTGGTACTTGTAATTTTGGGGAGGCAACCAGCTGACTGGCTGATTACACAGTTTGCTTGGTGAACAACTAAAGCTTCTTGGGTAAACAATTCCCCACAGCGGTCACAAAGCACATTTCGACATTTGTCTATTTGACAGCCTTTAAGCAAGTGCCGTTGAAGATAGTCATTCCTAATGAAACCGTCACCACAACTGTTGCATGTGTATGGCTTTTCTCCAGTATGAAGACGGGTATGTGTATTTAATTGTGCTAACATTCTAAAAAGTCGAGGGCAGTATTTACATTTATATTTGTATTTCTTTGAGTAATTTCTTAATTGTGCAATGATTTCAGGAGTTGTTTTGTATGACGGCAGTGAAGCATTTGACTTGTCTGCCATTTGTACTGATTCTGAGCTTTCATTTGAGGAAATCTTGCAGCTTACATTGTGTTTTTTCAGTGAAGTCTTAGAGCTAAAAATTGTGTTACATCTTGCACATGAGAATTGTTTGAAAGAAGAATGTTGCATTGCAACGTGCCTTTTTAAACTGTTGTGGGATGGAAATTTCTTACAGCAAGTATTACATTCAAAATTAACACTGGATGACTGCATCTTATTTTGCCAGCCAGTGCCAATGTCATCAAGATTAATTTTTTCAACCCTCACCTCAAGTCGCTGGCTTTTGCTCTTACACTGTGTCTGGTGAGTTTTTAGGTCATCATAATGTAAAAATTTACTGTCACATTCCTTACAGTGGTATGTCTTGCAATCAGTGTGGGTAAGAATGTGATGCCTCAGATGACATAATTTTGTAAAGGTTTTCGTGCAAAAATTGCACTTTAAATCAAGACTTTGTGACATTTTGATTTCATCAGGTTCTTTCAGAGGCTGCGATTGTCTTTTCTTCAAGTGAGTTCTAAGGTGTCTCAGTAAAAGGCTTTTAAATCTGAAACCTTTAAAGCAATGTGGGCACTGCTCCTTAAGAAAACCCTTGAAGCTTGCTGAAGGTTTTTCAACTTCTTTTGACCGTTCATTTGGGACAACTGAAAAATTTATTTTTTCACTGCGGATGGGATTTTCATGACTGTCGTTAACTTGGCAAATCCGTCTATGTTCATAAATTTTTCTTTTCTTGTAAAACCGTCCACACTTCAAACATGGTATCAGGCTGTTTACACGATGAGCCCTTTCATGCAGTGTTAAATTTCCAAGGCCAGTAAATACATGTGGGCAAAACGAGCACTTAAAACCTTTCTTAAACTTGTGTTTCTCAGGCTTATTAGTGTCACTTATCAGTAGAGTTTCTGGCTGCATCTGTGGTCCATCACAATTCTTTTGATGAAGTTTATGTGCTTCCTTTCTACGAAAATGCAATCCACACTTCTGGCACTCAAAAGGTTTTTCACCAGTGTGAATACAAATGTGTCGAATTAGTGAATTCCGACACGAGTAAAGCCGTTTACAGAAAGGACAATTTAAATCGGAAGGTTCTGGCTGATGAGTTAAACAGTGCTCACTCAATGATTTGGAATCAACAAATGCCTTTTGGCATACTTTACAAAAGTTTTGATAAATTGTCCTTGCTTGACCTGCTGCCTGGCGATTATTTTGGTGGGCACTTGTTTGACTAATGTCCTTTGACTTTATATATGAGGTCTCGTTTGATTTCTTCAAGCTTTTCTTCATATGTACTGCAATATGTTGAAGAAAATGCGCTGGGTATTTAAACTGCCTTGGACAATCAGGGCAATTAAGAAAACCCTTTTTAATGTGGGACCTTCTGTGCTTTAACAAGTCTTCAATAGTGGGTACAATTTTCTTACAGACAGAACACTGTATTCGGCGAGTATGAATATTTTTGTGAACTATTAAGTGATTTTGCTTAGCGAATTTCCTTCCACACGTCAAACACTGAAAAGGTTTTTTCCCTCCGTGTCGCTTTAAATGTTTTTTCAACAAGTAGCTTGATTTAAAAGATTTTCCACAAAACTTACATTGTGAACTACCCATATCTGAGCGCTCTTGGCTTGACAAAGATGACATTTGTTTGTCCGCATTTTCTTCTTTGACTTTTGCTTGATTTAACCGCAGCCTGGCTCTATATCTTGGAAGGCAAGTGTTTTTGACATGTCTCAGACGATTGCTACCGGCAGAAAATGTTTCACTGCACAAAGGGCATTCATATCTGCTTCCAACCTTTCCTTTGCCTTGTTCTGAATATTCTTTAAAACACTGTTTGCGCAGATGCCGTGTTAGATTGAATGTGTACCTGAAAACACGCGAACAGATGGGGCATGGATATTTACCAGGAAGACTAGCTAAAGTCCGATAAATGGGCTTGACTTTTTGATCACAATGCTTGCTATGGTTGAGAAGATTCCAAGGATTTGTGAACAGTTTCATACATGTACCACACTTTAAGGGTTGTACATCTTTGTGCAATTTAAGATGTTTTTTCAATTCAACTCTGAGGTTGAAGCTTTTTTCACAGTAGAGACAGCAAATTTGTTGAGAAGACTGGTCTTGCTTGTTAATGTCTACAAGTTTTACAAAACAATCATGAAGACTGGTTATGCAGTTTGACTTATGCATTTTTTTTACGTCCGTTTCTGAGCTCTCTTTTGACTGTCCAGTGGGTTCAAGAAACATAAATTTGCATTTGTTTTTTTGATTGTGAGAACTCAACCTCCTGGCAGCTGAAAAGTACAAGCCACAGAAACCACATCTGTGTGGTGTTATCAATATATGTCTTTGCTCATGATGGTGATGGTAAGGTTTTTTCTTGAAAGACTTGTTGCAGTAACGGCAGCTGTATTGTACAGTATTCTTATTACACTTAACTGCTGGCTCCGATTTCTTTGGTTCCATTTGCATACACTGATGTGTTGCCAATGTCCCATCAGAAAAATAACATTCACAAGTAGGGCAATACTGAACTTCCAGGTGATTGTGTTTGTAGTTTTGATGTTCTATAAGATCATCTAAATGGTTTGTGCTATTCTGGCAAATGGAGCAGTGGTATTTATTTTCACAGTTGACACGCTCAGTTGTCTGCAACAGCACAATAGGTTGAAGTTTATTCATTAATGTCTTGGATGATAACACACTGCATGTAGCCTCAAGTAACTCTGCAGTTGTAGCAGGGCGCTGAATATTTGCGTCATCCAAAATGTTATTGGGCTGTCCATAGACTGGAGACATGTGAATTTTGTGGGAAGTATTTGGTACAACAAATTCAGGAATCACATCTTGTTCTGTCTCAGTTTTCTTAAAAGTGTCTGTAAGTTTAGTTGTAACATCCACCAGGGCAGCTGACTGCATATGATTGTTACAGTTTTGAGTGTCTGTTTCTTGTTGATGTAAATGGTGCTCAGGATCGCTTATACCCAAACAAGACTGTAAAAAATGAAAACTGCTTTGTTCAACCACTTGATGGCTAGTGGTTAGATGATTTACTGTTTTCTTACACTTTTCATCGTCATGAGCAGTCTTTTCAGAGTCATCTTTAGACTCCAAATCTTCTAGACCATTCTGTATAAAACAGTCACTAATACTACTAGTGTGTATGGGTCCATTGCTCATCTCATTATTCAAATTATCTTTAGTATGCATTGTAATGTCTGGAGAACTAATAATGCTATTCTCTGTGTTTTTATTATCCTTTTCGCCAATTTCTTTATTACAGCAGTCCGAGTTTTGATTAAGAACCTCTGTCCTCTCCACTTGTCTTTCTTTTAAAGGGCACTCACTTTCACCTTCTGTGCTAGAGATATTTTCACAACTTTCCAACACATCATACAAACCTTCACACTTCTGCTTAACCTCTGTTTGAATAGGTGTCTCACAGTCAGTATCCTGCGTCTTTCTTGTTTCTACCTCATGTTCACTAGCTTGGGGTGAACCATCATTTAAAACAACGAAACTGTCTGTAGTACTTTCTGTCATTTGATACTCCAAACATTGATCAGAGTCCTTAAAGACAGGGTTGTTAGGAATGCTTTCATGGTCTGCTTCAGAGCATTTGTTTACATCCAGAGAATTCATAAGATTCATTTGAGGCAAAGCAGGTGTGCATGATGATTCATTAAGAGTTTCATCCAGAATGGAAAGATCATTTGTTGAAATAGACAGCTGATTGCAGAAAAAATCGTTTGGCGTATCACTTTCAGAAATACCCAGATTTTTCTGTTCTTCGCTTGGCGTGCTATCGGTGTTGTCTTCTAAGAAAGGTGTCACCGAATTCTCCCAACCCAAATCAGTCATGCATTCCTCAGATGCAATCTTGAAGCAATTCTCATCATTAGAATCCATGTGATGTTCCATGCTTACAGATTCTAGAAAAACACTTGAAGTATTTGAATCTGATTGAGTCTTGGAAAAACATGCATCTTGTAAATATTCCATTGTAATGTACTGCAAATCCTCACAAAGATCCAGTCAAGTCTCGTCTAAAAAAACATGTTACATCATTTTAGAACGAAAACATGCCTTTTTAATAAATATATAATAACCACAATACTTACATATGTACTTAATGTCCAGACACGTCAATGAAAAGGGCACACCCATTTTATCAACTGCAAAAGAAAAAAAAAATCAGCCAGCTATAATTTATAAGAATGATTAATTCTGTTTAACAAACAATATACATAAGTAAGGACTTCATGGGACTCCTATACCAAATTACAGCATACACAGTTAACTAGTAATTCAGCATTTTAAAAAAATAAAAGTATTTCCCCCTTTTCAATAACTTGAAACAAAGTAGCAATGGTCAGAGAACAAATCCAAAAATCATGTTGCGCGTACAAAATTTAGTTTTGCTCTTACATTATTTACAACATTACAACTGTTTTAACTGTACTTTCACACACAGCAGAATTGGTCCTGTGAATTTAATCAAATCCTGCGCTGAAACATTTACACAGACAAAAGTGAGCAAGCATGTGCTTGGGGAAAAGTTAGTTGTTTGGTGCTTTGCTCAAGACTTCAGTATTCACCTGCCAACTCTTGGAATCGACTTTCCAATCACAAGCCTAGTTTTCAAAAACCACCAGACCAACGCTAACCCAAGGTTACAATCACAAAGCCTTCAAAAAGCTGAAATGCAGATGATGCTGTAATACACATTCTCACAGTCTGTAACGTAGCATTATATCACAGAACAATATCGTCTGAATGAGTGACTCCAATTATCAAAATTTGGTTAGTTTCATCCAGTAAGTAGTAGGTTAGCTGACAAACACCACAAGTTCAGGAATTAATGTTTCATAAACAATGGTTAGACGTTTCAATCAGACTAAAACATATCAACTAACCATTATATACTGTATTTTCTTGATAAATATGAAGTACAGAACAGGATCCCAAATATGTATGCTAAAAAGAAAACTGGTCACTCTTTTACTCACTACTCGAAAGAAAAGTAATTTGTTTGATGAAGTACTCAAGGACACAAGAAAAGCCTGATGACATAGATCAGAAGTATGTGTCATCAAAATGAGTCCTGCTGTGTTTTGTAGAAGAACCATACTTTCCAAATCCTGATGTTTACAATCCTGGCCTTGTGGCAGTCATTTACTCCTACTAATCGACCCCCCCTCCCCCAAATAAATAAATAAATAAATTAAAAAAAATCCCATTTTGACCGGGATACATATTTGTGAAGTTTTACCTTTAATGCCGGGCTGCCACATCTATGCGAATTTACCACTCACGCCAGTGTTGTGCCAAATTCCAACTTCCTGCAAACCGATCGTACATGTAACACTCGCGAATTTGTTTATTTTTATAATCTTTCGCACATAAATTTCAATTATCATTTATAGCAAGCATCACATGACATGAAGCCAAATGTGAGTGTCAAATTTTGTGTCTGTTTGCTTTATTGACGCGCGGGCACGCGAAGGGAGTAGAATTCTGCCGGGGAGTCAGAATTCGGCACAACACCTGCCGAAATTCTACTCCACGTCATCTCTAGGATAGAATGTCTTATTAACATCTCTTATTTTGCTGGCTTATCTTGGTCTGTAGAATGTGTCCTGAAATGCATTTTAGTTGAGGTGAAACAGAAGGGGAGATATAGGGGAGTAGAATTTGGTAGGAAAGTAGGGATTAGGATTCTGCTGGGGAGTCGTATTTCGGCACAACACCGGGAGTGACCGTAAAACAGTGAGCTGGATCATTTAACCATACCAATACTAGCGAGAAAATAAAACGTATTTAATTATTTATTGCATTCAAACTTCAGATCGGCATAGGGTAGCTAGGCTAGTAAGCTACTTACATTTTTGAGGTGGTAAAGCATGTTCGTGGTGGACGAATGATAGGCGAATGTTTTCCTGCAAATTCGGCAAGTAACCCTTTTTGGGTCTTTATCCTTTTCAAGATGATCCCATATTTTAGAGCTCCTTCCAGACATGGCCAGAATGCCTTTTGTTATTGTCAAACAAATCACCGACGCTACATTCGTGTCACGTCATCTTTTGCCATGCTGTTTAAGTTAAAAGTCCCAGAAGCCCTTTGACGAGACGCAGCTTTTTTTCCTGCGACCAATGGAATTTGGTCGACTAGTAATTTTTTGGTTCAACCAACGATTAATCGCCATCAGCCCTAATTGATTCAGATCTAGGATGTGTTATTTTAGTGTTCCCTTAATTTTCTTGGGCAGTGTATAATGTCGTGATTACAAGGATATGCTGCAATAGTCACGCAGAGAGATAGTAGCAGCCACAGGGAAAAAATTGTTCTTGTAAAACCCAGGTAAAAACAACATGTTTTTTCCATTCTAAAAGAGCTGAAGTGTCTCTCTAAGATTCTTGATCAGACACCAATCAGGTGAGATCTGATTTGTGTGCACTGAATATACATGCTTCTGCCATTTTTGCTAGGCATATATTCCGGGTCGCTAAGATCAGCTGATCAGCTTTGTCAGGTAGTCTTCAAGTTGTGGCCGTTCTAAAACCTGGGAATGAGCTACCACTGCAGATATGATTGACACCCACTCTCTTCTAGTTCTCTTTAACACTGTATGTTTACAGCAGTCTTGGCCACTTCAGAATGTTAATGTTATGGGTCTGGAACCGTAATGTTTGCTGCTGTGTTTGGAGTAATTTCATGGGAATGTCCTCTTTGGAATGAGGTAACATGACCCATTGATGCATACATCATCATACTTCACCGTCTTCAATGAGCTTTTGCTGGTGAACTGGCTTCTAATCATCTTTTGTACTCACTTGTTACTTTATATGTTCCTTGATGTTTTTACGTCATTTGCATTTCTTTGGATCATATCAAAAACCAGTCCAAACACAAGGAAAACATGCAAACTCCACAGTGAAAAATCTGGAACATCCTACCTGAAGATAAAACTCAGAACTTTGAGAGTAATCAGTGCTACCCACTTTGCCCCAATCAAAAGTGTGCTTCTATAATGAACTCAAATAGTACTTTGATAACTGTACTTATTTATTTGTTAACTGTATGACTTATTGTTTTGCTTTTACTCACAACATTTTTAAAAATGGCGCAAAAGTTCTGTGGAAGAAGATTGCGTCGACACATGATCACAACGACGTTTATTTGACATGGAAGTATAAAGTTGTCTCAAGTGTTGACTTGAGTATAAATATTTGAAAATATTTTTTGTAGTAATTTTTGTGCTATTGGTGTTTGTGTATCACATCAATAAAAACATTTACATTTTCAGCATTTAGCAGATGCATTTACTCAAAAAAAAAACTTTACAACAGAACACCAATTATTAAGAAATTCAGCATTATGGGCCTTGCTCAGCGACCCAATAGTGGCAACTTGGTGGTAATGGGGTGTGAACCGGCAACCTTCTGCTCGCTACCCCAGTGCATTAAGCACTAACATATTTGTGCAAGCCATTAACCGTCTACTGCAGTAAGCAATCACATACTTTTAATTGATTAATGGTGTCAAACTTGAGGCTTATAAGAATATGAAAAAAAACACAAACATGTGTGTGTACACATAATATACAATATACACACACAGAGTGAGCAAGAAAAAAAACTATTTTTACTAGTCGCTAAAATCGGAGTAAACACAAGTGACACCCTCAAGCATTGTGACGACATTACTTTGAGGTGCAAACAAGACCTTGACGTAGAACTACAAAAGGAAAACACTGTGGTTGAGGTAATGTTGCAATCTTGCATCAAGTCAACACAGCAGTTTTAACTTTTGTGACCCTTGATGCAATCGTTCTTGCGTCGCCGAACATGCACCTACAAAATTTAGCAAACTATGTATCAAACCAATGCAGACAACAAGTAGTCCCAACACAGACAATAGGAAGCACTATAACTATAAAAACAATAGCATGTGCTCACTAGTTTACTGTTGTATTCACGCTCTGCGTACTGTGGTACCTTGATGTTCACTATGTTTCGTTTATGATCCAATCATTAAAAATATTCGTTGTTTAATATTGATAGGCTAAATTCGACAACATTAAACCTTCTCGCTCATGGCATTTCCAAAGGGTAAACAAAAACGCAACAGAACCCTAAACAGACATCCAGCATCTTGATGGTGAATTACTTCAAAGTGCATATAATCTCGAGGCAGAGAGCAAAATGACAATGTCTAATCAACATAGAAGTATAAATCAGCCTTGAAAAGGTAGTGTCAGCTAATGCCGAAAATGAATTGACATATCAGAGCTGACAAGGAAGTAAACTGATAATAAACTTTAGCTGGTTCAACTGTTGAACCCACTGCAATAACTGCAAATAACTTGTACTCCAAGTAACGTTGAATAAAGGGTTATCTAAATTGTAAATGTAAGTTACATATAAATACTGTGCATGTCGCCTACAAGTGTTAATATTAATGCTATGTAGTGTTGAAAATCGCTAAATCTCTTGCACAGAACCGTGGCATCGATGTTTACATGAATACTTACTATTCATAATAGTTGGTCTACACACGTAGCAACGTTAGCTGCTAAACTACAATATGCCAAGCTGAATGTATAATAAAACGTATAAAAAGTTGTTAGTTACCTAAGTTATACAATATTGGTAAATAAACACCGTGTACTTGTTTTAAAAGTAAAACAGCTCGTGTGTGTTTAAGGGATCGCACGATATCAAATTACCATTGATTTAGCCGCTAGCTAGCTATCGAAACATCTTAGCTACAATGGCGATGAAGTGTATTTTACTGGAATTAGATGATTTGCTTCGAAACACTAACCGTTTCCACTTCTCCTATTTTCTTCTTTTAGCGTTGTTTCGATAGAATGTTCATTAATCCTGGAGCGAGTTCCAAAGCGTTCGCCAAAATATGTTTCCAACACCGATAAGCATTAGAATTGGCTTTGCAATGTCGAATAGTACAAATGAGCTCGTTGAATCGACTCTTTTAGTTCAGAAGTTGAGAGTCGACTCGCAGTCACTCTCTGTTACACCGACAGGCTGTCATTCTCATGTAATAATAATGACACTAAAAGTATCATTATTAGTGGTGGGACTTGATTAAAAATTTTAATCGAGTTAATTACAGGGTCTGTAATTAATTAATCGCAATTAATCGCAAATTAATCGCAATTA
>JAOUQU010170764.1:0-14639 GCA_028566735.1 Ammoglanis amapaensis | reverse complement strand
AATTTTTATGCTTGTTAGGTCCTACTAATCCCAAATAGTTAGACGAAATAAAAAACGCACATCAGGGAAAAGTCTGGCTCTCAGGAGGTTAAATGATGCTCGAGTGTCGTTATAGGACTAAATGTGTAAAATTAAAAAGATTTCCTAAACTGTTAAACCAGCAACGTGAACTAATGTTTATGCCAGTACGACCCCCCCCCCCACCACCTCCATGTCAGGGTAGAAAGACCACAGTGTTCAGTGTCTCTGATTCCTTTATTTATTCATCATGATCATTTATTCTATTAACTAATGCTTTTGTATTATCTGCATTTCACAACTGACTCGTGACTGGAATTATTTGTTCAGTCACATTTTCAATACTAATCATAGCTAATATAAAATATCAATCTTCTAATTAATACTATATTTGTCTTATTTTAGTACATTGAACCATCCATTCCAAATTGTTGCCCATAAAATAAAACGTAAAACAAAAAGTATTATAAAATATATTTTTGCATTTATCCTAATAGTAGAATAATTTTTTCTTTTTAAATGGAGGAGAACGATCATTAATACACACATTCACGCCAGGTGAGTTCATACGCAGATCAGTTTCGTGTAATCGAGAGGTTAAAAAGCTGTAAAAGTCGCCACAGGGGGTGTTCGAGTTCATATTCACGTTGTGTTGCTGCCAGAAATGCATTTCAATATTTCTTTTTTTGGTAACGGAGAGGAGTTACTTTCAGATTCTATTCCACATGGTCCGTAGAGAATGTCCTTCTATCCCCTACACATTAATAAAGTGATAATAACTTAAATAAAACCCTTCATTCAGAAATGCAATAACGTGCGAGTCGAGCGTCGCATTGACAGAAATCCTCGGCCGTTCCTTTTGCAACAGTGACGACGACGAAGATGAGAATCAAAAGACTCTCACTAGAACGAGTGGCCTTAATAAAGTCTAGAAAATGGATTTGATTATTTAATTAATCGGTTTATACCATGTTTAGTCTTTTGTTTAAGCATTCATGCATGTTGTTGCTAAATTGCAGCAGACTTATATATAAATACGTCTGTTCTTCGTGCACTATGGACAAATTAACAACGTCTTCGATGTGAATGAAGTGGCAAACATATATTCGAATATGATTTTAAATGGATCCAGGGATTAAGAGGTTAAAAGAAGATTCGATGCAATGCTTTTTACAAGCATATGAAAGTTTCCTGAACCCTAACAGGAACTAATTAGGTGTGCTTTCTTCAAACGATTTCTTCACTGGCTTTGTACGAAGCAGGTCACCAGTATAAAGAGTTTTATTCATGTCAAGAAGGTAAAAGTAGAGCACCGGGGTTTAGTAGAACTTACCTAACAGTATGAGCACACACAGCAGGATGGCGATGAGAGCTCCGGTGCTAAGACCCGCAGAAGAAAGAAAGGCTTCGCTTTGGCAAATCTTAAGTCTGGTACCACGCTGGCATGGGCAGACATGTAAGGTCAGAGTGCTGGTGCTACTCAGAAGGGGTTCGCCTCCATCCCACACCACCACGGGGAGCTCATACAGGTCCTGAGTCAGCCGGTGGAAACGGTGCCGCCTGGCGATGATGCTAGCCGTGCTGTCTAAGAGAGAAAGAGACATCGACAACGCGGAGACAAGAAAGAGGGAGAGAGAAAGAAGCAAACTGAGTGAGATTCACATGAAAACATGAAATACAAAACAAAAATGCAAAGAAAATAAAATGAAACGAGAGAGCGAAGAAGCTCAAAGAAGGAAGAAGAAGAAAAGAAAAACAGCAAAGAGAGGTAGAAAAAGAGAGAGCGAGGCATTAAATTAGATTTAATTAGTCTGCTATGAGTGCAAGCCGGTCTCATTCAGACAATCTGGCTGCATAGTGCGTTCTCGGAGTGCTTAGGAGCCCATTCCCACAGATGGCCATTTAATGGGGGAATTACGGTGAGGTTTTGGCATTTATGAGTCCTATCTGATAACTTCAACCTGGAGCTCTGAAAGCAAACCACTTGAACCAGCACTAATCTAACAAGCTTCCACGACGTTGTTCTGTCTCTGCATCGTAGTCATTATGATTTCTGAAACCACATCATACAGCATATTAGAGCTTTGTGGAAAGTAGAAATAAAGGCAACAATAATATGGAAAATCCATAAATCCTCTCCATAACAGCATCCTGCAAGATTACGGCGACCTAATCGTTACCTATCTGAAAAAAACAAACATATACTGATCTAATGAGCGCTAAAGAGTCTGGTGCAACTGGAATGAGGGTTAAAAAATAGTAAATGTGGCCTACAGAATGCACCACTTAACATCAAAGACATCAAGTCATTCATTTTTTGACAAATATAATCACGAGCCATCTTCAAATACTGCGTACTTCAAATTGTAAGTCGCTTTGGATAAAGGCGTCTTCGGAATGCTGACAATGACAATATGATTGTACATCTCACAGCGGGTGGGTTCGATCCTCGAACCGGTGGAGACGGTCCCTTTTCTGTGTGGAGTTTGTATGTTCTCCTTGTGTCTGATCTGAATAAATCAAATTCAAATTCAATTTTATTTGTCGTTACACATATACAGATGTACAGTACAATGAAATGTTTCTCTTCGCATATCCCAACTTGTCTGGAAGTTGGGGTCAGAGTGCAGGGTCAGCCAATGTACAGCGCCCCCTGGAGCAGACAGGGTTAAGGGTCTTGCTCAAGGACCCAGCAGTGTAGCAGAGCCTGGATTTGAACCCTCAACCTTTGGGTTCCCAGCCCAACGCTCTACCCACTAGGCTACACTTTCCCTGATTACCATCAGTAACCATGATTACAATCAGCTGTTGACATAACCTGTTTAAAATTAGTTGCCCATTTTATTTTTAATATGCTATATCAAATCTATTTACAAACCAAAACAAATTACGAACTTTGTCTAAGAACTAAGTCAAGTCAAGTCAAGTCAGGTCAACTTTATTTCTATAGCGCTTTTTCCAAAAGATATTGTCTCAAAGCAACTTTACAAAATGCAAGTCAGAATAAGTCAGAAAGTCAGAAAAACATAGTTAGAAGTGCTAACCACAACACTGCTATAGATACAACGTAAGGAATGCTTATAAAGAGACTTGACACTAGACTCTCCCTCCAAGCTCCCACAAGTGCTTGGCACTATGCAAATATAGATTCATTTGATTTGACAATGCTCACAAGTCTAGTAGTTCAGTCAACATCGTATGTTATTACAATACACTGTTCTTGCTCAATGCAAGAGGTAAGGGGATTTTTTCTATAGAACAATCAATCACAAACCCTAATCAATAGATACTTTAAACCAGCATTGATTAAAAACACGAATAAAAGAAACATATAAAATGTGTTTGTTTACATAATCACTCAACTACTATTGTGACCAGGAGAAAAATAATGCAAATAATTTAGTTATTTGCAATTATATATTGCATAATTAAGTATTATTAACATAAAAGTATTATTATATAAGTTGTTATGATTTTGTTTTTTAAAATTATATATAAATTATATATTTTTTTAAAAAACGTTTCATGACAAAATGTAATATCAAATGTTAAACAGTTCCTTAAACAATCAGACTACATTATTAATAAATATTGTAAATTTTTGCAGGTAAATGAAATAAACACATGGTCTAGCCTTGATTTAAGGTAGATTTGAGATTTGACAATAGCCATAGATTTGAGCTATGAGCCAGAAGATTGGGGGTTCAATCTGGCTTTGCTACACAACCACTGTTGGATCCTTGAGCAAGACCCATAAACCTGTTACAGGGGCGCGATACAATGACCCTGCATTCTGACCACAACTTCCAAAACAAAAAATACATTGTACTGTACATCTGTATATATGTAATGACAGATAATAGCATACAATTCTAATAATACATTTGCAGTACTTGGTATTTAAAAACACAGTTTGTGTAATTTTGGTTCAATATAATGTTAGTACAAATCCACTTCAAAGCATATAATTAAATTCAGACATAAACATTCAATATTAGATCAAACTGAGACTTTTAAAGAAGTTTTCACTTACTTTTACAGTCGGTTACACATGAATCTCCTACAACAGTGGCAGTGCATTCTTACTAGTTCTGGTCGCTCAGATCTTCCATGCATAAAAGTATGTTGAAAGCAAACTAAAGGTTTGTGAAAAAAAAACAAATGTGGATTTCACAACATGGTTTTGTTGAACTGGGAACTTGACTGGGTGTGGATTCAAGTTTCCGTCAAGCTGAAACGTTCACCCTGGCCACAGGCTATAGACCTGTTTGAACCTCTCTAGCCACACCCCTAACATGCTCTCTCTCCTTTACGAGCTTGCTTGCCCTTCTACCTCAGTTTCCGTATTCAATAGTTCAGGACTTTCTATAATACAGCTGACAGTTCTCATTCCATTTCAGATTTTTTAACATAAAACATTAATACATTATGCCTGTTTTACCGAAAATAAATTTATTTATTTAGCATATTACCGTCCTGTTTTAAACTCTAGGTCATATCCATGACAGAAAATGGAGATTTGTCACACAAGTTTTAAACAATAGTCACATCAAACACAGTCATGGTCTCTTCAATTTGCCTTACCTGCATGTTTTTGGACTGTGAGGGGCATCCACACAGAAAGCACCCGGCCGACCCAGGATTCAAACCCAAGACTTCTTGCTGTAAGGCAACAGTGCTAACCAATAAGCCACTGTGCCACCTATTACCAAAGAGAAAGATTTATTCCAAAACATCATCACTAGAGATCACCATTGGGGTTGAAATGTACTGTGAACTTTTACATTAGAACTTTTTGTCCAAAATTGAAATTTTTACAGTGCTATATATACTTTAGTGGTAATTTGTCCACTTCAGAGTAAAAGTTTACAGTTACTATAAAAGTTCATGGCAATTTTTTTCAAGGGCTGGCATGTTCAGTAGGCATGTGTTACATTTGTCGATAATCAAGTTTTCTCTGCTAGCATAATACTTGGTTAATGGTTAATTAAAGATTGTAAAATACATCCAATGAATGTTCTTTCATCTTATTAAAGATTAAGCCTATAGCCAATGCTGTATATGGGACATGCAGTAACAGCATAATCTCTTTCAGGTCCTAGGGCACACAATATTCATTACTACTGTTTTTCTCAATTGCTAAAACAATAATTTCTAATTGAAAACCTCACTAAACACAATTTAAACACAGCCACTCTAAATGACTTCACATGTGGCAATTGATGTGAAGAAACCAATATAATCCAGTACAAGAAAGCCCGGTCATTTAAGTGTCACTATGGATATGTAAACAGTTAAAAAGTCAAAGGTGAAAGAGAACGAAGATTAGGAGCTGAAGAATGCTGATATAAGATAAAATACGGGCAATCATCATTAACCATGTTCTTGTCCGTGGTTTAACTATGAGGGAAACAGGATTTTGAGCACAACCCAACCTGAGTAGATTCACCTTCAGAGAGTACAACAGGTAATTGTTTTATTCATTTTACACACTTACAATATGACACTATTAAGTTATGTGTTCCATTGTATGAATTTCCTTAAACATTGTTTGTATGTAACATCACAAGATAACTATGTTAAATCCACACCAAGAGTTGACATTGGTTTGTCAGAACAATGTTTTCTCACTAATTCAATAGAAATACAGTAGAAAATTATATTATTGCAAACACAACAGAATAGGGATGAAGCAACTGTATAAAGTACCCTTTGAATGCAGCTCAGAACGGGTAAAAGAGCAAAGATTCAATTATGCAAATGTAGGTGTTCAATACTACAGTCTCTTCTATGAAATAATTGTTTTAAATATTTTCAATGAGGTCTCAGTCAGGACTTGGTCAACCCAGTAATAATTTTTCTTTTCAAAACAATAAGGAACATGTTTGTGTGATAACCCATTTGCTTTTGAGCTTTCACTTCTGCATATGTTGGAATGTTAAATGCTTTACAACAACTGTAATAAGAATTTTTCTTTAACTAAAAATGTTCACACTTAATTTTACAGAAAATTGTTCTGTGGAGGTGAAATCTAGATGTTTTGGCCATTACATTTTTTGTTCAGCAGTTATATGGTAACATTTAGCAGATACTCTTAATAAAAAGTTTTTTATTATTATTTATTTAATAAGACAATAAGAGTGTTAAACGATCTGCCCGGACCTACTCAGCAATTATCGGAATGCGGCAGCATAGATGCAGAGGGTCCAATCGCACTACGTCAAGCAATTGGAGTCAGGTATATTTAGGGCGTCATTCGGCATGTGCCGCTTTGACTTTACTCTATAAGCCTCCTGAGTGTTTACACGAAGGTCTAGATGACTGATTATGTTTGTGAGACAAATGGCTCAGAGGTGGCATGGTATATGGAGTTGATTAGATGCTGAAAATATCTTGAAAAATACCAACAGTCTTTCAAGACAAACATTGAAAAAATTATTAAATAAATTAATGAATTTAGAGTCTAGAATCTAAAATTCAGACTATCCTTCATGCTAGTTAATGTTCTCAGCACTAAATAGACCTCCACCTTTATTTTAATGCACAGGGAAAAAACAAGAAATAAAGCTTCATCAGATATGTCTGAACATGAGTTGTGGGACCCAGCTAACATGTCAGCACGGACACAGTATGGTGGCCAACAACTAGACTAGCAAAAACACTAAAGTTAATTTGAAAATGGGGAATATCCAATTACTATGGACACTAAATTGGAGCTAAACAAATCAAAGGATACTCAGGTACCCTGTGCATTATACATTTCCTTGGTGAAAGATACTAAGGAATATGTGTCTGCCTGCATGGTCTGTGCACAGAAAATAATCACAGCCATTATCTATTCTTGTTTGCATATCACCATGAATTTTATTATGGGATTACCAGAATTATCAACAAAATCATCTTCACACCTCTAAGACAACCACTGCTTCATTAGAGAGGCCGGGGGTAAAGATAATGGCCAAGCATGCCTCCAGACCTAAACCCAATAGAACCTCTTTGGGGCATCATCAAGCAGAAGATGGAGAAGCACAAAGTGTCAGATATTTGCCAGCTTAATGATGTTGTCATGGAGGTGTGGGAAAGCATTCCAATGGCAACCTGTGAAACTCTGGTAAACTCGCCCAGGAGAGGTAAGGCAGTTTTGGATAATAATGGTGGCCAGACAAAATATTGACACCTGAAAATGTTTCACTAAAGGGTGTACACTTTGGTTGACAACTAAGCTAACTATTTTTCAATGTGTCATAGCATAGTTTTGTCATTGCCCCATGAATATCTACAGATATGTGAGGAGTGTCCTCACTTTTAGGATACATTGTATGATTACAGTGGTGATTGGGTCTTTTTACATTCGGTTCAAATAATTTAGATTATCGAAATCAATCAGATTTTTTATTATCGTAATGAACATTGAAGTCAGCAACAATTAAGGCATTTTTATTCATAACAATAATTTGGAAGGAAACTCTACTATTTCATGTTGAAAGAGTAATGACCAGGTGGTCGATTAATAGTAAAATTAAAGCAAACTATTTTTAACTGTTGGAAATGTTGAAATGTTAAAGTGAACCTCAAATTAGTTAGTTTTTACAGTAAGACCTACTGTATTTCTCATATCATACATAATAAGTTGTGGTTAATCCTCGACCATGACCACAGTACTAATTTTATTTAATTATTTAACTAAATTTATTTAGCTAATGTGAATAACAATCTTTGTAGGATTAGCATTTGTAGCACTTGTAGATTTGCTTTGATGTCAGGTGCCATAACCCTTGAAATATAGTTCACTACCTATGTTCACTGGTGTCCCTATACAAAAGTCAATATGCATGGGTCAGACCTGAAAATCTCCTACAACCACAGCACATTGATTCACAAGCTTCTTAGTGAGTGAACCACTGAGGGGGAGAACTTGTAAAGCTATAAAAAGCTGAAAAGGTTGCTGCTTTGTCCTACCAGTATAATGCCTGGATGCCACCCAGTCACCCCTCTGTGACAGCACTAATGCCTGAGTCTGGAGTCCTACATCTGGACCAGTGGCATTTAAGTCTGTTACAGATGCATCATTCTAAATCTTATATCATCCCAATCTCCAGACTAACTATCAAATGTATAATCACTGGTGACAGAGAGACAACATGCAGTTCTTCCGGAAAGTATTCACAGCACTTCACTTTTTTCACATTTTGTTACGTTACATCCTTATTCCAAATATTATTAAATTATTCTTTCCTCAAAATTCTACACAAACTATCCCATTATGATCATGTGAAAATAGTTTTTTGAGAGTTTTGAAAATGTATTAAAATTGAAAAACAAAGAAATCATATTTACATAAAAATTCACATCCTTTGCTTCATACTTTGTGGAACCACCTTTGGCAACAACTACAGCCACAAGTCTTTTTGAATATGATGCCACAAGCTTGGCACACTTTTCTTTTGGCAGTTTTGCCCATTCTTCTTTGAAGTACTTCTGATGCTCCATCAAGCTGGATGGGAGATGTCTGTGCACAGCCATTTTCAAATCTCTCAAGTTTAATCAATGGTATGGATAACCGCAGGTGGACTCCATTTGAGCTATAGTAACATCTTAAGGATGATCAGTGGAACAGGATGCACCTGAGCTTAATTTTGAGCTTCATGGCGAAGGCTGAGAATACTTACGTAAATGTGATTTCTTTTTTTTTTAATGCATTTACAAAACTCTAAAGAAAACATTTTTACATGATCATAATGGGGTTTTTTGTGTAGAATTTTGAATAAAGAGATTAATTTAATACAAGTGATGTGAATACTTTCCTGATGCACTGTAAGACTGAACATCAGATCATCCTTTGTTAGTCCCAAAGTGGGGAAATTTACATTATTGTAACAGCAGAGGGATATCAAATCACTCAGTGCAAAACAAATAAGAAATGTAAATATAAGAAAAACATCTACCAATACAATAAGTAACCATGTATATAATCATACATAATCATAGTTTAATTAATCTACAAATGTTTAAGTCTTCACTCCACATGCAATGTACATTAAATTACACCAAAGCTTGTGTGAAGCATGGTGGTGGTATGTTTTGCTGTATCATGCCAAGTACAATGTCTGGGGTAAAATCAAGGCAACTCTGGACAGAACTAAATATTGTGTTTCTGAAATCCAAATAATAATAAAAAACGTTCTGTATTAAAGGGTGTTTCAACATATATTGGTCATTTTATTAAACATTGCAGAAAGAGTGGAAATATGCTAAACAATATAAATATTTTCATATAAGAGCAAAATATGCTTTAGTTATCATAATTATTAATTATTATGCTTTAATTTGCCACAGTTAGTCTTTGAGACCCTGCAAAGGTTTATACACTCTTTATAGTCACCAAGAAAACTAGTTATGAGTCAAAAATTACACTGTTCTATTGTATTGGTGGAAGTATTTCCACAGCTATACAGTAGGGGGTGATTTGCAGCTCAATTATGAAAAAATAAATAGTAAACCTGAGAAATGTTTACAGTTCGTTTATGGTAACCAGGCCACTATACAGTTCTATTGTAAATATTTATATAACGTTTTTGTAATAATATCTGTGATTTTACTTAGAATTATAAAAATTTACTTAGATCCATATTGTATTCATTGTGATGGTCAATTTATGGAGCATCCATGGGGTTAAGGCACTGTTTAAAAGAGTTGGGTGCAATGTTTTGTCCATCCTATCTGTCAGTAGTTTTGTTTGTAGCAAGGAAATAGAACAATACTACTGGAAATATTGGGGGCGGTATTGCATTTACAATCCAAATGGTCAACAAAATCACAGAGAAGTTCAAGAGAAGATTTTCTGCCACAGCTCTTAAAAATACCAAAAGTAACTTGCTGAACTGGCTTGATATAAATGTACCTTAAGCCCTGGCAAATAAGCTATTATTTAAGTAATTTCATTTTACTACAAGATTAATTTGATAGGAAAAACATTTTACATACTTATTTATATATGTTATTAGCAGTATTGCTGCCTAATTAATTAAAGCACTTGAATATTGTCAATATTTTTGTGACTACTTTGTATATAATACAAATGCAGGCATGGATCAGGTTGTAGGAAGAGGATTAGGGAACTGGGTGTACCATATTCACCATATTATTTTTGCAATTATATTCTAAAACAGGTTTGGATTTCACCATTGAGTTGCATCATTGGTGAGTCATAATTTTTAGTACAGTTTCTTTGTTAGTGAAGTCATCTTAACTATGTGGTTGTCTGTCAGCTTGCCCATACATGTATTTTAGTTTTATCTGTCTGCAATAAAGAAAAAAAAAACATTGGCAAGTGAACTGTGACTTACCCTACAAGCCTAATCAGACAATGCTGCACACCATGTATCTACACACCACACCCGAGGCCCAGGTGCATTCAAATACGAAGCTGCAACATCAATGTGCTGTTGTTTACCATTTAAAGTGTTTTTTTAAGTTCACTAGTATTTGATATTCTTACAGCATTGTAAATCATATTAACAGCACCGCCTAGGGTGAAAAACTTGGAGAGAAAAAAACCTTGAAAGATCCAGACTCCGCTGGAGCTCGGCCTGCACAGGTGGACTGAAAGAAATTTTAACAAATAAATTTTACAAAATTAAACACTGTATACTGTTTTCTAAATAAAAAAATGAAGAGAAATGTATATAATTTTTAACTACTTTACAAAGAATAACAAAAAAATAACATTGTGCAGTATCTGCATTTGTCTTTAGTGAAAATATGTACTGTTGAATCACTAACCTAACAGTTAGTTGAATAACCACAGTTTTTCAAACTGCAGTCAACCTACTTCAGGTACCTGTCAACTGGTATTTGAGCCCAGGACGCTTTGACTCTGTCCTACAATTTATTTGCATTTCTTTTGCAATTGTATCTTTGATGTCACCTCACAAGTTTTCTATCAGATTAAGGTCTGGGGACTGTGCTGGCCACTGCATAACCTCAATTTTGTTGGACTGAAATCAAAACTTTGCTCATTTACTGATGTGTTTAAAGTTTTTATCTTGTTGAATGCCATTTTAAGGGCATTTTCTTTTCAGAGTAAGGCAGCTTGACCTGTTCAAGAATTTTGATAAATGCAAACTAGTCCATGATCTTTGGAATATGGTAAATAGCCAGCACCATATTAAGAAAAACATGCCCATATCATGATGCTTGCATCACGATGATTTACAATCTTCAGCATGTACTGTTGCTAAAATTCAGAGTATGGGGTCATTTGCAAAACTGCCTGTGGCTGTTAGACCCAAAAAGAACAATTTTACTTTAATAGTTTAGCATCACAGGTAAATAGGGACTGTCTTTGATCATCCTGGTGCTAATCATTGGCTGAACTTTTGCCATTCATATGGTGGTCTGGCATAATCGTTCACGTCTTTCTGGATTTGCTCTGCATTTTAAAGCACTGTATATTATCTTTGCTGAATGGCCTATTATTGTCTGAATTTCTTTATAAGTTATACCCTCTTTAATTATCTTTTTAATCATAGTTCGCTCAGATGTCTCAAAGGCCCATATTTCTTTGGCTTTTCAAAATAAATTATGTACAGCATGTGCTGGCTTTAGCCCCTAAATAAAGGCCACCTGATTCACTATTGTTTCATTATAGAATGATTGACCTCTAATTAAACTTCATGTGTTTATTATTTTGAACACACCCCTTTCAATTAATCATTCAAATAACCAGACTCAATAGCAGGCATATCATGAATGTTGAGTCTGTTGGTTTTCTAAGAATCTATTGCACACACTGGCAGATTGTTTGTCATGTGGTAATATAATTTATACCAAAAACAGAGGAGAGGATCTGGTAAGTCACATTAGACTATTGTCTGACTACTGTAGAATATCATGCTGTTTTTCCAGTGTTCCAACTCACAAAGCTGAATAGAATATTTTACTTCATACCTTGTTGTTTTGCAATATTATTATTAATGATGTTTTTCAATATTATATGCAGATACAATTACTAAATCCCTATTAAATAACAACTAGGAAATATATTAACAGATAGAAGCCTTAACATAAGCCACTCATAATCAATCACTAATGTGATGCACAACTAGATAAAGATAGATCAACTAGAATAGAATAGATAGATATACTAGATAAAAATCAAATGCAATGGTCTTCTAAAAAGATCATTCACAGCTGGAAACAGTCTGTTGGCTACTAAAATTCCTTATTTCTCTCTGGCAGTTCCCTATACCCCATGCCTGCACTCCCAGAAATCTCCCTAAATTTTATACTACGGCAGCTGTCTCCTGTCTAACACATTTCATACTAGCCCAAGCCATTTTATCTGTAATACAGAAAGGCAGCAAAGCAAATGCTAACTATAACACTATAAACTTCAAAAGACACACCATGTCATCTGCACAACACAATCACCTGCCAAAGCTCACATCACCTGATCTCCACACCTAAGTCCCTTTACATAACTACCTTCCCCTTCCACATAACCTCATTCTTCCACATAATGTCATTCATAGACTCGATAAACAGCATTACAGGTTTTTTCTAAGCTAGTATTCTAGTTGCTGATGAAATTTAAAATGACAGGTTTTTGTATATGTCAGTATATGCAGTTTTCCTTTTAAAACCTATCTCTTCCATGGATTACAAGGTGGCTTATGGCACTCTATAATTTACAGAAAATTGATTTTATTCTAATTTAGATTGTTTATAAGAGCTGTTAACACCAACATGGAAATACAAAGTCAGTTATGCAAAATATGTCCCAATGATTTTTCTCAACCCCAAATCCATTCTAATAAGCACTGAAAATAATCCAAAGATTTTGTTTCAGTATCATAATGGAATATATATCAGAAGTGTGATATTGGTCTCTTTATGTGTGTTGGTGTTTGGAACTGTGGTTTTCAGAATCTTTTAAACCAGCACACACCTCACAATATCTCAGGGTATGAACAGAAAAGGGTTTTATTGACAGAAATAAATACAAAATGTGTGGCAGAAGGAACATAGAAGAGACACCAAACAAGCAGTGAACAAAATAGGGTAAAATGCAGGAACGATACACTCTAGGACAGGACCAAAAAAAACCTATAACTGGGAAAAAGAGTTAATTAAACTCATAAGATTGCTGGTGATACAGGTTAGAGTCCACAGATGAAAAATACAGCTTAGGAACTGCTAACTACGGGATAAAGAAAATTGCAAACTTGACTGGCCTTGAGATCAAACCAGGCTTGGTACCAGATACAGAGAAGTGCAGTCTTGACTGGCTCTGGAATAAAGCCAGGCTTGGTACTGGAACTAGACAGAATTCGGAGACACACAGACTTGACAGTCTTAGAGATCGTACCAGGCTTGGTACTGAAACTGAACAGGAACAAAAATTAACAACATAAAAGAACAATAAATATGAGGAAACAAGCTTCTAAAGCGGCATTATCACTATATAAAAAGACAGATACAAAAATGCTACAGGCTAAACCAATAAGAGGCAAAGCTAACAAGTCCTAACAAAACTAAACCAACAGGACAAGAACTACAACAACTAACAAGTAAGTCAACCATTACCTTAACTTCTTAAACGTGACAATTTGCTAACAAGGAATAACAATGTTACCTGATACACCAAAGCCATGACAAAGGAATGAAACTGACCTGCTTTTTGCGGCATGAATTTGTAGAAAACATGACACATTTATGAAAAAATCTAGCATGACTTTCAGCATACAGCACAAAAGTCAAGTGAGGTGCAACAGCAGTGCTAAAAGTCATGTAATTCTCAAATTAGAATTTGTGAAAACAGTTTTCTATCCGTAACTTGTACATGGTACTTGCAAATATATCTATGCCAACGGGCATGGGCCTGTGCAGACGTAAACAGTCTGACGTTCCTTGCTATCTTGGCAGTGAATTGTCAATACAGGTGTGCCTAACATGCAAACATTGTTATGTACAGTAGCTGCGCTGGTAAAAAAGCCAATTAGCTAGTCAGACCACAACAGGCTTTTAAATGGGATGTGAAGTGACATGCTGATTGGTTTATTATTGCAAGTTATGCTTGACACTGTATCTGCAGGAAATGTTTCACATATGTAAATTTATTTAAAATAGAAAATGGGAACATGATAAGGATTAAATGTGTGGTACAATATGGCAATGGCATGTCTAGGCTGTGCATATGCTCTATATTATAACGTACAAATAACGTTATTTTGACAAAGCTTAGAATATTGTGTGTGTGTGCAGGGCAGAATTAGGCCTATATCCTCTATCTATAAACATTCAGAGAAGAGCAATCAACTTCTGGAAACATCTAAAAGAGAGTGACACCCAATCTTATCATTATAATGCCCTGAAACACCAAGAGCTGAGCAAACATACCAGTCCCCTCATCCAACTGGTCCTGAGTCACTGTACCGATACACCACCGACACACACACCACCGACACACACTCACACTTCTCAAACACATACTTACACACCACTAACACACACTAACATAAACGTGACTCAGGAACAAGAAAAACCTGCACATTTAATTAAAATAAACCAAATTACAAACAAACTCAGAAATAAATATCTGAATTATTGGGAAACTGAAA
>JAOUQU010170655.1:0-14640 GCA_028566735.1 Ammoglanis amapaensis | reverse complement strand
TCCGGACGGAAAACTCTGCTCCAAAACATTAACGTCCTACCCCAGGAACTGGGAAAAAGGGACGATAAACGAATAGATAGAAAGAGAGACCTGTTGTTACTCAGGGGCTTGGTGGTAAAACACCCTGAACACCAAGACTCAGATCTCGAACCTCAGCTCAGTCATGCAGGATGAGGGCAGATATGAGACCCTGCCTGTGAAAACCCAGATAAAAGTCTAAATCTTTTTAATACTGATGGTATTGCTCTGCCATATCAAATATTTGATAATTCATAGACTCTCTTGTTGAACTGATGTGATTGTAGCTGGTACGTGTTGATGTTAAGGTCCGTGTCGATTTTATAATGATAGAAAATATGTTCCTACGCCCAATAACACCCTACATTTGCACAGAATGTAATATAAGACGTTTGAAATCAGTGTTTACGAAACCATTCCGTCTCTGTGTAGCCCGACATGCACCTCCAAATATTGTCTAACTACACAGTGAAGCGACCGCAAGGAGTAGTGATGCAGTTCACATGGAGGAGCACATTAGCCATCGAAAACAATCTACAGTTGTGTTTGCATTAAAGTATTTGCTCTCTGTTTGTGGTGGTGCCTTGATGTTTACGATGTTTGCTTTACGATTTAACATTTAAAAGCATCTGTCATTAACTGCAATCAGCTAAAATCTACAACAACAACTTTTCAGTGCTAAACACAAACGCAACAGAACCCTCAGAAACGCGACGGTGTCTAACGCTGTGGCAGTATACAGTATATTACTTTGCAGTGCAAATAACTTGCAAACGATGCCACTGAGGCCACATCATTGTTTTGTGTCGAGTCGATGCAGAGTTTTAGGTGCTGATTGGCACGTGAACAATGATTGGCTGTTGTTAATGGGGGTGTGACCAAGCCGGTGAATAATTTCTCTGTCACTCTCATTATTGAAGCAAATATGGCCTCTGCTGGTGATTGATTGTGCTGTTAATTGTCTACAAGCAAATAGGTGAGACACGAAGCAGCGAACCTTTAGTTAGCTAGAAGCGGAAAAGTTATTCTACTGATACATACAAGCATTGTGCTGTCGATATTAATACTTAATTATGACCTCTGAACTAAGGTGGGGGCGTCTATAATTATTTTAAGTGTAGTACAGGATCTGATTGACTCCAATTTATAATAAAATGAGTCTTTTTTTTTCGTTTCAGGTGTAGATCACTGACCACCACCAGTCAGGCTGTTCACAACTCCTCCGGCTTCCTTGTGTGAATCAGAAAAGCATCACATCCAATAGAAGGAGAGTCCATAATGGCTGTTTTTTTTTTATAAAAGAAAAAATACGACTTGATTTCCTTAAAAGCCATACACTTGTGTGCTGTTGTGTTTGGCACTGATGCAACAGCTACTGCATTCCTTGGTCTAACCATCCTGAAGCAGATATAGGAGGAGGAGAAGGAGCAGGAGGAGGAGAAGAGAAACTGGATGAAGAGGATAAAGTTTCGGACTACACAGATTTACATATATCACATCTGGTGACTGTGAAGCAGTGGGACTCGACGTGAGTGTGGAGTCAGTATTCAGACTGTAGGCTTATTTATTTTTCAGAAGGGTAAAAAAGCAAAAGATTTCTTATAACTCTATCTTCTGGATGTTTATTTATACATTCATGTCCTTTTATTTATGCACTTGAGTCTCTTGTATATTATTCTCAGTAAAACAGCATTATTTATTTATGAGGTGCAATGTATTATGGATGGTGTGTAGCGATTTGTGGTCTGAACAATAGACTGTCAGCTCTAGACTCGACACCCTGGATGAAGAGGAGTAAAATATTTATTTGGAGTTAATCCCTGTACTTGCACAGTAAGCATTTACAAACAGTTCTTTTTTGATTACGAGTTATCTTCAAAACGTTTTCTCACTTTTAGGTTTTGATGTCAAGTAGTGAGCTTCAGGGGACAGTGCAGCCTAGTGGGTAGAGTGTTGGGCTAGGAACCCAAACCTAGTGGGCTAGGTTGGGGGTTCAAATCCAGGTTCTGCTACACGGCCACTGTTGGGTCTTTGAGCAAGACCCTTAACCCTGTCTGCTCCAGGGGCGCCGTATGTTGGCTGACCCTGACCTCTGACCCCAACTTCAAGACAAGTTGGGATATGCGAAGAGAATCATTTCGTTGTACTGAACATCTGTATATGTGTAATGACAAATATGAATTTAATTTGAATTTGAATTTGTCAGTAATCAATCATATCTGAGTCCAGATAGTCCAGAATTCCAGATCTTCATCTGATTTCCACCTATTTGGTTGGTGCAAAAAAGCTTTAAGAGGAAGAAAAGTTTCATGTGAAATTTATTTCTCATTGCCGGTTACTCACTCTGCCCAAAAAAAGTCGTCCAGTTGTCCGACGGTATTAACATAGTACATCAATTGTAGTATGCTGTTTCTGAAAGTGTCATTAAATGACATAAATGCAAAAACCTTTTGAAGAACTCTCGTAATAAAATATAAATGCTTCTCAAAAATCGACCCTATATGGCAAAATGTATGTGGATATTTCTACTTTTTTACAGTGTTATAAAAGGTGTATAAATACAGTTCTAACAAATATTAAAGGCTATAAGGCAACAGGTTGGTACAGACACTTTCCTGTGAACAATATAAGGTACACAGACCTGATCCCAAATGTGACAAGTTCACTTTTGAATAGATTAAAATGTTGATTTTGAGCCTGTAAATACTCGTTTGACAAAAATGGGCAAACACACACTTCCAAATCTAGAAAGCCCTCCAAAAGGAGTGGAAACTGTTACGACCGCAAACTGAAAAACACGACAGAATTCAGCTTATTGATTTTGGAATTGGATGCTAAATAATATTATGGTCAGGTGTCTGTGTGTTTAAGTCCATGTTGTGTATTTAAATAATGTCACACTGCAAGAAATTCTGATAATCAAAATGTACCTGATTTACAAACCACTAATATTGTAGATTCTATAAAAGTAAAGTGTTTGGGAGCTACACAGGCATCTATGACTTTCTTTTTTCCTTATTATATAAGATAAGTGCCATATGTGCAAGCATGAAGGAGAAATGGCAGCAGAACAAGACAGATCATAGATGTACACGGGATTATAGAGAAATCCATGTCAACATGTGCTTCAATGATTACAGCGAAGAGTTCGACTGTGTACCTGGGATGGGAATACCACAACTTTATGAATGTGAGAGCCTCACAGAAAAAATATACAACAAAAGCTTTTCAACTCTAAAGAATAAACTGGATCATCAACCAAATCAAACTGAACCTCTATTTTGGAAACAACGGAAGAGGAAAATGATGCTTGAAAGGACAATTATGCTTGGAAGAATTGAAGAAGAACAAGACGGCCAACAACAAGCTTGATGGATACACATAGAAGAGCATTCAAGAACAAAGAAGCTTTAAGACTTCGGTCAGGATGTTCTAGAGAAATACAAACCCTATACATTCACCAGAAGTCAGAATGAATGTAACGGCAAGTCATAGTGAACGTTATCAAACGTACATCACTATTACAATTGTATTCACAGATGATAACTATTTAGGTGCCCACCGTATCTGTGTTAATGTACAATCAAACCGATATCACGGGCCAGTCAGGTGTGCTTTCATTGAAATCTTCCGACAAGAACACATATCAATATTACATTTTTCTTATGGCACTAATAATACATTTAAAACTAGAACTAAGAACTGTCAAAAACTAACAGATTCAGATGGAGAGTCTGAAGATGACGTTTTGTGAACCATAAAATGAAAGAGGCTGGAAATAAACACTTGAAAAGAGTCATACAGAGCAGAACTGAATCCGTAGTCTAATACGTGAGGATGTATGATGTTCTGGAGCTGTTTAATCTAAAGGCTTGGAAACTTGGGACACATGTAATCATGGATTCCATCCCATAGCCTACCAGGAGTGTTTTAAAAGAAAATCCTTCTGCATCTGTCATGAAGCAAATACAGGCTTAAGTTTAATGGGACAAGGGCAGAAAAGACACGCCATCCACATGCACAAGGAAATGAGTCTAAATCAAAGTCCAGAAGACTGATGATCAAGGAGAAATTAGACTTCTGGCTTTTGATCGTTCGAGCTCATTAAGCTTTACATATGGTGGCTTAGTGCTGCAGTTCGGGCAAAGAAGGGTTGTGATAAATAAAGTGCTATTCATTTAAGAGCTGATTGTGTATATGAGTGGTTTCCTGGTATGGATGCAAGACCGTGTGTGTATCTGTTTGTGTGTGTTTGTGTTTGTTTGTTGCCAGTCCAGGCTCAGTAATGAACAGATCTGGTTTTGTTTACAGTCGAAGCTTCTCCGTCAGTAACCCCGTCCGTTTTTTATTGCTACGCCAAAAAAAAGTGTTTTATGTGAAAAGAAAACTGAGTGCGAGTGACTGAAACCCACATGGTCATTAAATATGTCGTAAGAATGAAGTATTTTTTGTTTGTGTATTCAAAATGTGCCATAACACACGTTTAATGCCATTAATGCTCACCAAGCGTCTTTGTAAATAGCTCAGCTGGGTTTTTTTTACACATTGTATAGAATGAACTATATCTGTTATGATCGTTGTTTGCTTGTGATTGGTATAATAACCCTGAGATTATTCATCTATAAATGCATAGTTCCTCTTTTGTTTCATTTGAATGTACATAAAGGTAAAGGATGCTGTTTGTATACATACTACACCAGTAAAAAGTGCAAAAGATATACTTTATTTATGTGTCTTTGGTCTTTATGTTTATAATGTTTTCCCACATTGTGGTGTGATTTACTGCAGCTCCAGTTCAATACTTATAACAGCTAGAATATTTAAGATTATGTATAAACAGGCACTTTCATCCAAGTCGTAGTAAAGCAAGACCTTCTTTACATCACCGAGTAAAACCAGTGTTCCATCGCACACCCTATTGTACTAAACCACTGTCTCACTATCCTACCACTGACAGATTCTTTAAAAGTCTTGTGGAAATCTCTCGTTTCGAGGGATCTTGAACAAATGTCAGGACTTATACTTTGGTATGAGGTTGTGAGGTTGATAGGAGTTGTATTGATTGTGTCTGAGAGATCTTATAGATTTTGCTTCATCTGATTCGTGCATAATCGTGAATAATCAATGAATGAAGTGCAATGAAGATTCAGTGCTAACAGTCTTAACCTACAACATTTTAGTTGTGTTGTAAAAAAGCACTTACAGTAAAGGACTCACTGAGAATGCAACAACACACAAGGTAAAACTAAACATCCTTATATTCCCAAGTAGGAATGGGTTTTGGATGTCACTCATTATCACATACAGTACCAATGTTTGGAAACACTTTCTCGTTCAATGGTTTTTCTTGACCTTTTAAGCAATGAACATTTGTACTTAATCAGGGGTCACCAACCTTTTTGAAACTGAGAGCTACTTTTTGGGTACCAACTAATGTGAAGGGCTTCCAGTTTGATACACACTTGTGACATCACACATTTATAACCTTTAATGACATGTTACTATTAATAATGAATGATCATCTATGTGAAGATGGTGATCATGTAAATGATTTCTCACAATCATTTTCAACAATCATTTAACAAAGTAGGAAACAAATAAATATCAATATGAAAAATTTGCAACTATTTTTAGAACAGGCCCGCGGGCGACTCATGAGGTCCTTTCGGGCGACCTGGTACCCGCGGGTACCACGTTGGTGACCTATCATCATTGTACTAAAGACTACAGACTGTGATGGAACATGTGAATTTATGTAGTAGACAAAAATAAACAAGAAAATAGATTATTAATAGATACTTTAGCTCTCTATATCAGCTTCATGAGGTCCCAGAGATGCTTCACTTTGTGGTCCAACTCATCTCTGTTGGGTTTTAGTCATGTGAACGTGAATGTCAGGTCATCGGACACAGCACACACAGCACGCCATTACTAATTTGGCAACTAGCTTTTACATAGAGGTGTGTACAAAGTATAAAAGACATAAAATCAAGAAAAAAAACGTTTAAACTTTTGACTGATATTGTATATTACATGCACAGTATTCTTGTAATATTTGATCATGGTTACTGGTAATTATGTCATAAGCATCTAAATAGTAGTCGATTGACCATTTTTGTCTTACAGCTGATGGTATTTATAAAATGGGGGAAATGCATGTGATTTAATTTGTTGCTGAAATTCTTAATAAATCAAGAAACAAGTGCAGGGACTGTCTGTCTGCCCTACAGTAGTCAGCAGAGCTGTCTGGACAGCAGGATGAAAACTAATTTGGCAGGAAGTTGTACAGACTGAGTTAATTGGGCGCGAGAGCAGCAGTACATCGGTGCTCTGCTGCTCGTCTTTCATCGGCCCTCCTGAACGAGCACGCCAAGCCTGGTACATCTCCAGCCTTCAGCTCTTTAGTAGACATCATAACCTTATGCTTTCGTCCATGTGAACTCCATGAGCTAATGTATCACAGCACTGGAGATCTGACTCCAACTTTCTTCAATACAGATCCAAATCAGAAATCAGAATGCATTCCCATTTTCATTTGTTTACAGAGAAGGACAAGATGCTTTCGGTTGTTTGAGAGTAGCTAATGAGCATTTGAAAAAGTGGAAAGCAACAATTACACAGCAGGAAACGGGAAAAAGGCATGGCTATGCATGAGTAAAATAAAAGCTAGCTTTATCTGAGTGTTACATGAATAGTCCCAGAGCAGGATTACAGTACTTGCTTGTTTACTCTCGGCTGATAGAAGCCAAAAGGGAAACAATGAAACTTTCTGCTTTCTGGTCCACTGCCCACCACCATTAGAAGCAACTGAGCTCTGGTGATGACAATCAAAGGTACAACGTTGTCACAAACACAGAGATAAAAAAAATTATATTCATGTTTTGTACTGTATATCAAATTCACCTCAATGACACATGTTGGAGTGGCCGTGACCTGGCATTTAGCAAACTTGTGAACAGAAAACATCATGATCAGTTAGGATGAGAGTTATAACATATGATCTCTTTTGCATGCTGCAGTGACCAATCAAATATTAGGGATTAGCAGATTGCGCACCAGAATGTACTTTGTAATACACATGAACCAGAGTTCGAGTGCTACCTGTCGGGTGCCATCTACGACGACTCTAACACTCCTGGAGAAGGAGAACGTTTAAAAGTAAAACCACGTCAGCGAGAGAGAAAAGAAGGAAAGCCAGAGTAATCATGTTTGAAAATGATTACGGCAGCAGAGAGATTGTAATCAGAGTCTCCGTGTCTGAACGTGTTTTGGAAAATGGAAGGCGCCCTCCATAACTATGTTAAAGAATCGCTGACATGGCGAGTTCTCGCTGAGAGAGCCAGCTTATTTTTCTCATGCCCATGAGGCCACGCTGTGACCTTCACGCCGGTGGGAAGACGCTTCTGGTGACAGATCATTGTTGAAGGAAGGAAAATAAAACACACAAAGTCATTCATTCCAGATATCCCGAGAACTCACAGCAGAGGTTTGTGTGAGGACAGGCCGGTCAGGATCGTTTCTTACACAATCGGCCCGGGATATTGGCAGGGAAAAGCCGAAAACAGCACCAGAACAACATGACCCTGGAAGCTTGGTATAACATAGGAATAGTGGTGAAATTCCTGGGCTGGTTGATCAGGCTCATGTGGGTCATGTTTCCTAGCCGATGCTTAGATCTTGTTTTTCTGGCAGGAACTGCAAGTTTCACGTATTTCCAGAGATGCTCTGGTGGGTTCATATCAGGCCACTTAACAACAGTTCAACACTTGTGATCCATTTTATTAAAACATTTAGATGTGGACTAACTTTGTATTGTGGATTTAATATCATTTTTACTCTGGACTCTCTTCCTGATGCGACCCTGCCTACTTATCCGAGCTTGGGATGCAAGCTGGAGGTTTCAAAATGTGTGTGTGTGTGTGTGTTGAAGGGAGGGTTCGGTGATTCAGACACTTGCTGCTTATTTTTATATTTAGAACAAACGTTTATTGGAAGCACTGTAAATGACTTACAGTAGATTTACAGTATATACAGTAGAATTAAGTGTTATAGATCTTGTTCAAGGGCCAAACAGCAGCAACCTGGCAGTGGTTACCAACAACCTTCTGATTACTAGCTTAGTACATAAATACATAAACGAAAATATATACATAAAAGAAAGAAAATGTTCGACTAAAACATTTGTTTGTTTATTTATTAGTATATACACCCAAATGGGAATCAAATTCTGGACCACTCAAGCATTTTCTGCTGATGGGATAAAAATGTTAAAACACCCCACAACAAAAAGAAGAATATGATGGAGATTCTTAATAGTTCGATATTTATTTTTAAAGGTCCCTCATACCTTTGAGTAAGATCTTTATTTGTGAGAGTATGAGTAAAAAGTCAGTTTGGTCCAGTTTGGACCGTATACTTGACTGCATTCATGTTCATTCCAGTGTGGGTACTGACCTAACACGTGCCATACACCACCCCTCTCCGCTCCCTGCGATGCCTCCGAGAGATTGCAGGTCAATCCCGAATCCCCCCTGAGAAAAGCCAACATCGGTCAGTCAAGAACCGAGCAAACAGCTGGACTGAGAATAAAAACTGAGACGCACTTTGGGCCATATTGAAAAACGTAGCAGCGCAGCGTTTGATGTCGACAGGTTGAAAGCATTTTTGCTACGGATTCCTTGCTTTAATATTCTTCACTGGACTAGCTTGTTTCCAGAAGAGTGTGGTAAAGCATGTCTGCCCTCCAGAAAGATCTGCTGGCATCACATGTGTAGCGAAGTCAGTTTTCATAACCTCTCTAAATCTTGATTATTTGCACTCGTGTTTTATTAACGTATGACGGGGAAACATAGACGTCCATCCAAAACCAGTTTGTCTTACACGTGATGCTAATGGATGCGACCTGAGTTAGATCGAGAGCGATCAGTAATGGGTTTTATTCATAATTTATTTTGTATTTTATAAAATACACCTATTTTGGTGATCGGGCAGGAATGTAATCATTATTTGACATTACATGTTTTAATTAAAAACAATTGTGAGGTTTATATCTTGGTACGTGTACTGTTTGTATTACACAAAACACCTCCATTACAATAGTAACTACCGTTTGCACTACCGAGTACATTCTAGATGTTCTTTTTTATTTTTAAACTAGTAACTTAACGCATAAGGAAAAATAGATCTCATCAAAGTCATAGTACTCACGCAAAAGTACTATCATAGTACGCGTTACTTTTCTAATCATCGGCACAACTAGCGGACTGGCATCATCATGTTGTGTCACTAACCGATACAAAAATGTGACAGTAAAACAATAAAAGAAATTTAAAACGAAAATATTTCTCAAAACAAAACTGCTAATGGATGCTAATGGAGTCGGTCCGAGAGCGGCATCCATAACACGAGCCGATCGTTTAAGTTCATTTAGGTTCATCACATGCTTTACAACAGGCTTCATTTACCCCCCACCCCCCAACACATACACAGTTTGGACTGTGTTTGATGTTTCTGCTCCACAAAGAGAGCGTCCTCATGTTTTTGGTTTTCTGTCTACCGCTAGCTCAAGAACTTTCACTGACTGGAGGCCAAGACTGTCCAAAATAATCCAGGAAAAGAATTCAGAGCTCAAAACCGAACACATTGTTCTTGTAACAAAAAGGTATGCTAAAACACAAGTACATGGTATTTAGTTACTCTGAAGTTAAAAGGGACATAATACACAAACTTCACAAACTTTATTGTGTGTTTTGGTATTTAGACGTGAGTCTTTATCGGTCCTATAAACATTCCAAATTTAAATAAAATCGATCCAGACATTTTCGTTGGCATTGTGATGTAATAACTACATGATTTGCATTAGAACTTACACGGCATCACCCTTCATCCATTAGATTAGTTTAAGATTCATCGTTCGGATGCTGGATTTAAGTTCACCGAGAATGAGATGCCGAGCGGTACGGTTATCGCTAAAGGAAAGTCCCACTGGAAGTGTTGCAAGGACAGTCGCTAAAGATTTTGTTTAAAGGAAGTTTAGACTCCACAGCCACTAAACAGCAGACTGATTTAATAACTATGGATGTTTTTTTGGCAATAAACTCCGTGGCAGTCTCACGAAGTGAATTCAGTTGAAATGCACCAATCTCATACAGGCTGGTAGAAGAAGCTTTTAGTTTCTGCCTCTACTAGTAGATGTATAACGACCTGCAAGGAAGATTTATTAAGAAGATCGTAACATAATTCTGGCTGACAGAAACATCCCAGAGTGAAAAGAGGAAAAGATTTAACGTCTCTGCTTTGCAGACAGCTTGGTAAAGTTTTTTAGTTAGTTCAAATCTACAGATGAATTCCACGTGTTCATCTGTCTGCAAACTGATCATAATCTGAGACTTCCAGTGACTGAGAAAATCTGAAAGCTATTCGAACGGGATCTTGGAGTCAGACGCGCTGGTGAAAGTCAGTGGGCGTTTAATGAAGTTTCTGAAATCAACTGGAAAGGTTTTATTTTCTCCAGGACTGGAATGTGTTTAAATATCCATAGCCGGTGGGAGAGAAGGAAAGGCAGGCAGGGTGAAGTGGGTGGTGTTGAGTGGCAGGAGTGATTCATAACTCTGGTTGACGGAATAAGTAAAACAAATATTACAATTACAATTAAAGCATTTATGGAAGCTCCATAGATCTTCCTCCAACTGTGCTGCAGTAGGTATAGCATGCACTGTCTCCAACCTACAACCTACCAGGACCTTATTGGGTCGATCTCATCCCATCGAGATGCTATCCGTACTCCATAAGCCGAATACTCATACTCTGGATATGAGCTGGTGAAGCAGCTGGAGAGACGGAAACAAAATAATCATCACATACAGGAAAGTCTGTGAGTGATTGGAAAACCCAGAAGGGAAGGATTCCCCACGTCTGAGTCACGACAGGGATCGGGATGATTCGGATTATCAGAGGAAGCATCTCTGAAGCTCCAGGTTTCGTTCTTAGACAACAGAAAGAGCCACCAAGGCCTTCTGGGTTACATTTATTCACAACAATGGTGTTAAGTTACATACTGGAAACGCTTATGTATAATGTATTTTTATTCCACCACTAAAATATTTTTGGTTCTGTGTAACCACTTGATGACTGTCTGTATTGTTTCCAAGCAAAATATAAAAGTTTACACACTTTCCCTCAAATGTTGCAAGGATCTCAATTTGAATGCACAATTTCTTTCAAAAATTGCCTGCTAAATGCAGAAAAGTGTAAATTAGTAGAAAATAATAGACACGGCTAACTTTGTTCTTCAAATAAATTAATAAACATCAACAAATGTGTTGTTTTTACTCAGAATCCTGATGGCATCTTTATAATTGTCAAGTTATGGCGCATATCAGGGTTTGGGTGTCGAATTTGCTAGTCCAATCTGTACCCAAATGGGATATGCATCCTGTACTAAAGACGGATCTCAAGTCAAGTCAGGATTATATATAACACGCTTTTTATAATAGACATTGTCTCAAAGCAACTTTACAAAATACAGGACAGATACAGAAACCCCTGTTGAGCAAGCCGAGGGCGACTGTGGCAAGGAAAAACTTTGAGAAGAACCAGACTCAACAGGGTCCATCCTTCTTGGGTCGTCCTTGTATGTAGCAGTTTTGGAACTGCATTGGAACTCTTCTTATTCAATGTATTTTCTTGATTTCCTTTCTGACATTGTACACAGCATTAGGCCACGAGTTAAGAAGTGCTGTGTCAGATGACCTGTCCTCCACTATCATCATGATTGTCCCCCACAAACCTATTTGAGATGATTAGCAACGAGTTGGGACAGCAAGTGAAGGAAGAGCAGTCGATAAGTTCTCAGCACCTCATCTAAGACCTTTCAAGATGTTTCCTCATGAATGTCATGAATGTTGCAATGTGCAAAGCTGTCACAGAAACAAATTGTGGCTACCATAAAGAATCTAAAATAAAACATTTCTTTTAGGATGTCTTCAGTAATAATCTAGTAATGCAGAACTTTCTGGTAACGTATCTAAACATTTTTACAACATAAAAAATATGGGAATCTGATTATCTTGTTGTTTACAAAACATGATGTAAAGAGGACAGACGTAGTGTTTATGGGGCTGTTAAAATAGTTTTTCATTTACTAAATTACTAAAGTAGAAATGTAAAAGTCGAGTAATTGGATATGACCAGACTGAAAGAAAAAATGAGCAAATTTATTTAAAAAATAGCCAAATCGTGCTAAAACAATAACAAGTAAGCAGATCATTACATGATGTGTCTATTTCTAATGAAAAAAAAAATTTTTTTTTATATTAATGTCCAAATTTGTTCCTTATTTTAAAGTAATCACAGACCCAAAACCCAAATCTGAAAAGACCACGAGAGGAAAACACTTTTTCGATTCAGCCTTTATTATCCAGGTTGCTCTGAGGAAATAATGTATTAATGACATCTACACGACGTTTATCTGTGAAATGTGAAGATCTGTTTCAGTAGAAAGAGACGCACAGCCTTCTGAAACTAATCTAAACCTAAACCAGGCTAAGAATTGTACAAATTTTTACTGATAGAATTACAAAACAGCAGCTGAATTAAGCAGAATATTATCAAAAAGGTTTCAGCGGTATAAATACAACAGTTAGTTCTTCATTTTTATTATCTATTTTTATTATTTATTTTACAAAGACTACACATCCCAGGTGTGTATAATTTTTTACGGGATGCTTTTGGTACTGAGGTCACACCACGTGGCACAGAAAGAGTTTGGCTATCGCAGGATCGGGTTCAATCCCCGTGTGGAAGCTGAAAGGAAGGTCTAGATGAAGGACGTTTCATCTAATAAGAGGCACTACTGACTATACGGGACAGTTTTACATTCGAGAGCAAGAGCAGTCTGAAGAAATACTGCAATGGAGCATGATTTGAAATGAGCAGGGTGTTGTGTTTACAAAATTCAACTCATATATATATATATATAAAACTAAAGGTGTGATGAATTCAGTCACCACGCACCAAACTGCTGAACATCATTGCACTGGCACTAAACACACACCTGTACACTCAGGTGATTCATTTACTACATCAATGACATGAAAAAACATTTTCTAGACTTTAGTTACAAAACAGATATGGACTAAAATGACTCTGAGGACGTCGGGACAGAAGTGGAAAACCATGCATTTTCCAGAGATGCCATGACAGGGAATTCTGCACAAGTCAGAAGTTTACATACAGCCTTGAGAAATCTGTCGGTAAAATATATAATATATTAGGTGTGTAGCACTCTTGCCTTACTGTGAGGACATGGGTTTGATTTCCACGTGGTGTTGTGTTAGGGGTGGAATTGGAGCGGTCCAGGTCCTTGCTGTAAACTCCTTGTTACTTATACACACACACACACACACACACACACACACACACACACACACACACACATGTAAGACAAACTGTATGTAAACAAACTGTGAGTACAACTTGTTTTCTTTTCATTATATATGATCATTACGTCACTTGGACCGTTTAAGACCGTATCGATCAGTCCACTGTGCACTGACAAGTTTCTGTCACTGATGTTTAACTTACAAACACATTACTATGCATTTTAAGGCTTTTAGTATGTACACAAATACACACAGACACGTGTGTGCACACACATTCACATCTCACACGGTGCTAAATGGAACCAATGGATGATGGAAAATCTTTCCTGTTTCTCTGACAGAAGAGCAGATATGAATGTGCTTCTGGGTCTGTATTACATGGGGACAAATCGAACCATATTCAGACCGCAGGAAGCAAAAACGACGATTCGTTCAGATGCCCAACATCTGTCTTTCTGAAATCTTTAAACCTGACAGAGTACACGATCCAAGCCATCAGACCTGCTGCATTTCTTCCACCTCAGTGCCAGTGGGAGTAACAGACATTGGGAGGCGGGGATCTGTATTGTCCGGATGGGCGTCTGGCATGTGAGGTTTCTGGCTCATATCCTGCCTCCTGTCTCCTGGTCCTTCTCCTCTAACAGCTGGATGAGCTGACTGAAGCTCTCCTTCACGCCATCCATGTTGTCGATGGTGCTGGCCTCCAGCAGCCAACTCTTCCCCCGAGCCAAGGGCTCCAGCTCAAAATATTTCTTTATCTGTGGAAAAAAATGAGACGGACGCGATGGTGAAAATGAGGCACCAAGGAGACTTCAAGTTCCCTTGAGGATGGAAAAATGCTTAGTTAATGTTAGGGATGTAACGATTTATAAAGAAACGCCAAGAATCGATTCACTTAAAGCTTGACTTGAATCAATGAACCATCATCTGATCAATCGTACACCCGTGTGTGTGAATCATTACATCACTAGTGAATCACGTAAGAAGAATTGATCTTCACTGTACACTACACTACACAGGATGGTAATTTTTTATAGTTTAATTTTTAATCTGGTAAAATATGGTATCGTGAGTCGTATTGCACTGTGAACAAAGTGTTTCATTACCCCAGTTAATGGTGTTCATTGTTCAGGTTTTATAATCGTAACCAGTAGGGCTGTCCACAAATAATCGATTATTCGTTGGTCGACCGAAAAAATTACTAGTCGGCCAAATTCCATTGGTCGACTAGTCGAAGGAC